>ML827820.1:41202-52195 GCA_009831015.1 Picea engelmannii
AGACCTCCTTATGGAGTGAATGAGTGATGATGAAAAAATGAAGGAGAAAATCCTCCATTTATACAATATCATGACCTAATTTTACTTTTTAGGTCATGTAAAAGGCTGACAAGGCCAAAATACCAAAATCATACTGTTTTACACTAAATTGTCAAATTAAATCCTAAATCAAGCTGAAAAGAGAGTAAAAGCCCCTCCAAGGGAGACGTTAGCCCCTTTTTGGGCAGATGGGGTGTCCTGGAGCAAAATATTAGCCCTCCTTGGGCTTCTCCAACCTGCCACACGTGCCACTGCTGCCTAATCTGCCTCCCAAAACGTCCATGATGCCTGGTGACGTCCTGGTCAAGGTGGTGACGTCCTAGGCCTCCCAAGGTCAACGTTCCACTGAGAAAGGGTCATCCCCCTTGGTCCAGCTCTGTCGGGGTGCCTCTGGTGGAACGTCCTCTTCTCCTCTGGTGCAATGCTCCGGATCCATCTCCCTCCTGTCTCTGCCCCTTGATGGGGTCTCAGTATCCACTTGGTGGGCTCTTCAGCCCCATGGAGGTCCGAACTGATCATCTCCCCATGTGTATTGGTCCAAGATGGTACCTATCCATCGGGCATGGTCCTGCACATCAAAAGCTACGCCCTCCATGGGCTCATCAGTCACAGGGATCATAGCAATGCCAATCACATTTCATCATCAATATTAATAAACATATGCATAAAACCCCTAATAGATTAGTCAACAGCTCAAAGACGTTACACAAATCTACTATACAAGTCTGGGAAAAGGGCAAGACATCCTATTGGGCTAGTGCCCACTGTATGAGGGAAGTTCTCGGAAGAGACCTCTTCCAAGCCATGTAAGTGGATGAAGTGGTCAAGGGATGTCCAGGCAGGTGGGTGCAACGCAGGTCAAGGATGCAAGATGTGACCCGTGGGTGCCTTTGTAGAAGGCGAGTTGTACCTGTCATGGTGACTGGATGCAATTCTTTCCAAGCCCATTCATGCTTTTGTTCTTTTTGTTCTTTTGTCTTTTATTGCCTTTTTCTTTTTCTTTTGCTCAAGAGATAATCAGGGGACACTGCCCTGGCGTGGTGACCAGTGGTGACAGCATTACCCACAAGTACTTTCACAGAAATGAGAAGGTTGGCTCGTGATGAGACCCCCTTTCCCTCGGCCATGCGACGAAAGGTCACTGCCCTGGCGTGGTAACCAGCTGATGGAAATGTCATACTGCTAGGTACCCATGGACCTAATAGGCTGGCTCGTGATGAGACCCCTTATCCTCTAGTTAGGTCTTGTTTTATTATTTTTAGGGTCCCTCTTGTTTCTTGTTGAGAAGCCTTTTATTGCTTTCTCATGGATCCTTGGGCGAAGAATCTCGAGGTTTTATTCTTCGGCTTTTATCTTTTACCAGCTTGCTTTTACCTTCTGGGCCTTTAGCCGCTTCTTCCCACTAGATAAGGTGCAACCCTAAAATAGGTCAACCTAGTGCCCGGACAAGTGGAATGGGGCAGGTGAGCAGGAAGCAAGATGAAAAGGTGAAGCTGTGAAGGGAGCAGACGATGGCTTCTCAGAGATGACCCCCAGTGGCTAACCAAAACCAACAGATACAGGCTTGCTAGGGCACCCTGTCAATCCTCAAAACATGGTCAACTGGGCAAGTGTAAGGTCCAAGCAGTCGTTAGAAATAAAAGGAATCAGATGCATACATTCAGTGGTTTTAATGATGAAAGTGACACATACAATGATACCTGAACTAATTACCTCATGAAGCAAGAACCCTCTCTAATACAGGACCAAGCCGATGGCGATGGATGTTGCTGCTGCTGACAAGACAAAGATGCTGGAAGGAAGAAAAGGTGGGCCCTCCAGGGCCATGCTCAAGTCAATCCTGCTCTTGGTACTCCATGTCTAGGACCTGTGGGCCTCGAGACATGATCTCCTAGTTATCCCTGAAAGTGGGGGATAATAGTTCCTTTTCTATGAAATCACACATCAAGGCCATATAGATGGAGAATGGCTTAGGTTTCTTGCTTTGTCTCATGGTTCCTTTTGGGTCACCATACTTCTCTACATCTTGAATAAGTTCTCTCACCCAAGCTGGCTTTCTCTTGTGAGAGATCGTCATACGGGGAGGTTCTTGAGATTCTATCAAATCATGATCTTCTGGAATCTCATCATTCGGAGTAACTGTAACCTCCTTCACGGGTTCTGCAACTCTGGGAGCTACAAGTTCTTCTTCATATACTTCTTCAAGCTGGCATTTCCTTGATTTTTTGAGTGCTACATTTTCATCAAAGGTCACATCTCTGCTGATCTCAATATGATGGTAACCTGGTATGTAAATTTTGAAGGCCTTAGAGACCTCACAGTATCCGACAAAATTCCCTTCTTTCTTGAAGAATCCAACTTAGTTCTCTTTTCTTTTGGAATGTGTACAAATACTGGACAACCAAATATTTTGAGATGGCTTACTTCTGGCTTCTTTTCGATGAACATTTCTTCGAGAGTTTTGAATTCAAGTGCACTATGGGATAATCTGTTTTGGACATATACTGTTGTTCTTGCTGCTTCAGCCCATAAGTGCATTGGAAGATCTTGATCGTGAATCATAGTCTTTACTGCTTCCATAATTGTTCTATTCTTTCTTTCTGCTACACCATTTTGTTGAGGATTATAGGGAGTGGTGAGCTCCCTCTTAATCCCGTCATCTCTGCAAAAGCTTCCGAATTTATTTGAAGTGTACTCTCCTCCATTAGCTGACTTGAGTATCTTGATTTTCCTTTCGGAGAGGTTTTCTACCAAGGCTTTGAATTCCTTGAACTTTCCAAGTACTTCATCTTTTGATTTCAAGAAATAAACCCAAGTCTTGAGAGTAATCATCAATAAAAGGAACATTGTATACATACCCGCTTAGAGAGGTTGATGGCATTAGACCGCATACATTTGAGTGGACAAGTTCCAAGGTTCCTTCTGCTTTACTGTCTCTCTTTGGAAAAGGATTCTTTATGTTCTTTCCTTGTGCACATCCCTTGCATATACCTTCATGATCAACCTTTAATTTTGGTAAACCTGTAACTACCTTGCTTACATATGGTAAGGCTTTGTAGTTGATGTGAGCTAGTCTTCTATGCCAAAGTTCACAAGGACTTTCAGTAGAGTGAGTCAAGGCTACATTTGAGTGACCTTTTAACTTGTACAACCCACCTTCTTCTGTTCCAATAACAACTGCATCTTCTATAGTTTTTCCTTTAGGCCACATAAGAACTTCACCATCTATGAATGCAACCCTGAAACCTTTCTTATCTAGAGTAGAGATAGAAAGTGAGTTCTTTGTCAAACCTGGTACATAAAGTACATTCTTCATTCTCATCGGAGTTCCTAAATGAAGTTTGTAGGTAGATTCTCCCATTCTTTTGATAGGGTACTGATAATCATCTCCCAGTGAAACTTTATGGGGGGAGTCATTTTCTGTAAGGCTAGAAAGAATGTCTTTCTGACCTATCATGTGCTTAGAGGCACCGTTATCTATGAGCCAAGTATCCTCTCTAGGTGTCACAGAACTTGAGAGGGCCGAAAACAAAACATAATCTTCAATCTCTTCTTTAGTCAACTTTTTGGGTGGCTCATCATCTTCAGCTGCATGGGCATGATTTATTATTTCTCTTCTTGTATTCTTCCCTTCTGGTAGGACAATTCTTAGCAATGTTTCCCATCTTATCACAATGATAACATTGATAAGAGGAGAAATATTTTCCCTTTCTTTGACCCTTATTATATTTTCGGAATCTCTTTGGAGGGTGAGTTTCTATGTGAAAGTGGGTCTCCTTTTGAAAATGAGACTTTTTCTTTCCTCCTTTAGCATGAGCAGCTAGGGCTTGATCTTCATCTCTTAATAGGACGGCTTCTCAGTTGGCTACTCATGCTTCTTCTTGAACACATTCTTCCCATAAACTGTCAAATTGGAGTTTCTCTTTTCTTGCACAAATAGTTTGGATGAAGTCATCCCAAGGTCTTGTGAGACCATTAAGAGTTGTCATTATAAGTTCATCTTCATATAAGTTGTCTCCAATTGCCTCTAATTGTTCCTTGAATTGAGAAACCCTAGAGAAATAGTCTTGAACTATTTCTCCTTTCTGCGTCTTTGTATTCTTGAGTTGGGTTCTCAAGTTTATCTTCCGGTTGATGTTCTTTCCTTCATACATTCTGGTTAGGGCATCAAACATATCTTTCGGAGTATTCTTAAAAGACACTTGAGGGATCAAGTGGTCTTTAATGGAATCTGCAATTATTCTTTTAGCCCTAACCATATCCGTCTTGTACTTCTCTTCGGCTTCATCTTCTTCGGGTTCCAGTACATTTTCTTTTATGAATTTTGCAAGGTCATTCTCTTCAAGAATGAGTCCAATTCTGTACTTTCAGGCATGGAAATTTTTCAGACCTTCTAACTTGTCAACAGGCTTGGTGCTTGTAGACATCTTGACCTGGAGCTAGGAAAATGACCAGAAAATGAATTTGAACTTACTAGGAGATGCGCTGGGCTGAGGCGAGTTGGCTGGAGCTGACTGTTTCATAAAATTCCAAGTTTTACCCCTTGAAACTTGACCTGCGCAAATCTCGACTGGTATTTCTGGGATCTGCTACTGGTTCTGGTTTTCTGGTACAAGCCAAAACTAGGGTTTGACTTTTCGGAGAATCTGGCCACTGAAAAAGTTTGCTCAAGTTGCCAAAAGATGCACTAGGGCAAGGTGCACTTCCCAAGATAGTTTTTGGTCACAAATTCCTCTTTAGTAAAAAGCCCTAATTTCCTTGTACGACAACAGTGATGTTTTTAGATACTCAGTGAAAGGTACTCTATTCAGTCAAGCTATGATACCATGTTAAGTTTTAGTGCTGTTATTAGGTTATTTCCAAATTACATGAGCATCCAATGCATTTCCAAAACAACAACATAAAGAGGATCACTGAAAGAAACACAATCACAAGGTACGCAACATTTTATCCTGGGAAATCCTCATGGGGGAGAAAACCCAGCAAAAACTTCCTCAATAATAGATTGCCAATACAATGCCAAGACTAAGACCAAACCACCAAAGATAAACCAAGACTGAGCATGCGCCTCTCTTCTCCTTCCTCCTGCAACTGCAACTGCCTTCAAGACATGTGCACAAGATGAGTGAGTGTGAGTGTGTGTAAGTGAGGCACCATCCTCACATATGAATACTAGTTGAGGAGGCGCTAGGGTTATGCCACTTCATTTAGTGGGGCCGACTTCTCCTAGAAGTGATTAAAACCACTTTATAATTACTAGGGGCCGACTTTACAAATACCACTATACAAATGTAGTTTGACCAATCCACAAAAGGGGATTTGAGCTATAAGATAATAACTCAAATATAATTAGAATATTCTTCG
Organism: Picea engelmannii; assembly: GCA_009831015.1. Classification (NCBI taxonomy): domain Eukaryota; kingdom Viridiplantae; phylum Streptophyta; class Pinopsida; order Pinales; family Pinaceae; genus Picea; species Picea engelmannii. The sequence goes on from ML827820.1 coordinate 46,606, forward strand.
AAGTTACAATATTTCAACACCAACAAGCTTTCTTGGCCTGCTTTTAACAATCTTGACTTCTCATTGTTCTTTTATGAGAGTGCATATAAATGTCTTCGAATAGCTTTTCACAGACTAGTTTAACTGTATAAATTTTCTTTGAATGGTTGTGTTTTTATGAAGACTTACAGCTTCTTGGCCTGTTTGCACAGCTCAGGAAAGTGTCAGATAATTCACTGGAGGCAAGGCCACAAGCACCAATGTCAGCCACCAGATACTATCAGTTCAAGTACCTTGGTTTCATATATCTCTTCTGAAAGTAGTGAAGCTGATTCAACAATTTTTTCAGAGATGCAGAAAAGAAGATCTTTTGTTCCAGATTTAAAAGAGCCAAAAACTTGTGGATCCATCTGTCAAAGGTTGGATATTTATAATTCCAAAATTCCTGAAATATATCCTTCGGAAACAACTGACATGTTGGCAATGGGTCCTGAAATAAAAAAAATTGTCTCAGCTCCTGACATTTCTGATGGGATTGAATCCACCCAAAATGATGTTCTTACGAGTCACATGGAACTGGAAGTTCCCAACTCAAGTATCCTTTTATCCAGCGAAATTTCTATATGCAATGTTGCTACAAAGACTTTTCACATTAGTGATATTCCTGATTATGAAAGTACCTTGTCTTATGTTCCCACAACATTTACTGTATCTTTACCAGATAATGTAAATTGTTGTACACCTAGCCCCATTGGGGTACATAGTGTTTGCACTGAAAGTCCTGTAAGTCATGTCCCCTCCAAAAACTTGGTAAATGTTATTCCCTGTTCTCTTGGTACTACCACAAATGTCTGTAATAGTCTTAAAAATGATTTTCCTGCCTCTAGCAGTTTTTCAAGCAATTTGACAGAGCCTCTAATTTCTGAACATGAACTCGATTGCTCTTCAAGTTTCTTGCATGATATTTCCAGTTTGATAAGTCAGATGCCTGATTTACCCAAATCTATTAGCCCTAAGAAAAGTCTGAATTCAAAGATCCCTGTCACTGACATCTCCCCTGCTGAGAATCTTCTTGAGCAGTCTAAAAGTACTAAGAGCCATATCTCATATGCTTCTAGTCATAAAACTTCTATGCTGGATTCTCCCAGTGATATTTCTTTTCTGGATCTCCCAAGTTCCACAAGTTTTGCCAGCAATATCTCTAGTTCTGGAATTTCTGGGCCTAGTTCTCCCTGTCTAAAGTATTCAAATCCCCTTAACTCAAGCTCAACCATCAAATTTAAAAGCCCTGAGACAAATAAATCTAATGCTACAATTTTGGCATCTGAAATTCAGGTTCCAAGGATTTCCCTGTCCAACAGCACAGGGAAGAGCACTTCTGGAACTGATCTTCTGCATTATTCTCCACACAGAGAAAGCGTTTCTATTTGCCCTATTTTGGGCAAACACACTCGCATCATAGAAGGAGAGTTGTCAGTTGCAGTGCAGGATGAAGCTTGTGATCCTGTCTTCAATGGTTGTTCCAGAAGTTGTCATAGTACTTTCTCTAGTTCTAGAATCTCTGGGCCGAGTTCTCCCTGGTTAAATTCGATTCCCTTTAAGTCAAGCTCCACCAGTTCATTGATAACCAGGGATGCTTGTTGTGGCTCCTCACACAGTACCATCAAATACCATGAGCCAAATGAACCTAATGCTACCATTTTGGCAGCTGAAATTCAGGGTCCAAGTGTTTCTTTGTCCAACAGTACAAGGATGCCACCTTCTGGAACTGATCTTCTGCATTCTTATCCACAGAGAGAAAGGGTTTCTATTTTCTCCATTTCAGGTGAACACCCTAGCATCATAGGAGGAGAGTTGTTGGTTGCAGTGCAGCCTGAAGGTTCTCATCCCACTGTCAATGGTTTGAAAAGATCAGAGGAAAAATCTACAAAGCATCCAAAATCTTCAAAAGGCTCAACAGGAAAAGCTGCAGGAAGAATAAATGAAAGTCTAGCAAAATCAAGTGAGGTAATTGAAAAATATATCTTTAGCATTCCATTTTTTGTTAAAAAGGGTATTCTTGTATGAGTATTCATTGAGTACCAATTAGACACCCTATATTTCTGTTTTCAACAATTCTGTGGGTCAATTATTAGGAGTTTAACCTGAACTGGAGTGATTTTTATCCCATCTTGACTAGTGTTCTCTGACATGGTTTCTTGTTATATCAGTTATTCTTTCCATACGAGTACTTTGCCAAGCTTTTCAACTGGGACAATCTGGAATTGCCACCCCGTGGATTGATAAATTGTGGAAACAGGTAATCTTGGCCTACACTTGTGGCACTTTAATAATGCATCACTATATTATGTGTATCCTATTTACTGTCAGGGAATGTATGACATCAGTTTAATATTCTCTGTGGATGGCTTTCTTAGGCTATGTTATCCAAAGGCTCTATGAGATGGAATTCCTATTTTTAAATTAAATATATCATGCTAGAGATAATACAGTTCGATCTTCCTACAGTCACGTTGATTATATCCCCCCAAAAAAACTTGCTTATTTTGTTGTTTATATAGAGCTTATCTTGTCAATCTGTACCAAATGTTCCATCAAAAAGTCCGTTGCCCAAAATGATCCATTCGAGCATGACACCTTAGTTCAAAGTCAACAGATTTTACCTCTTGAAGGAATACTGCATTCAGCTCGGCTTCCTTTGAAACTCCTCTCACGAGCTGCTTTTGACTAGAGATGGGCATCCCTCTCACATTCCAAGATAACATGGACAACTTCATTAGGAGGAGTCTCCGTCGTTAGACTGCCAAACCTGTTATCCATGACAAAATCACCAAGCGTGACATTGTGCCAACCCAGGCGCTGTTTAGTACCATCCTTGTATGTGTTGAAATTATTGGTGTAATCTGTACATGTGGCCATGGTGCATTCATATGTGTTATCGCACAAACTGTTTGTTGCGCAAAGCCCGACAACAATCCACAAGATGGTGATAACTGTGGGAGAGTCTACCCACTGTCACCTTTTAGATAAACCCTCCCCTCGCTTTAGTGAAGGATAAATCCGACACAAGGGGGGAATCCCGCATGACCCTAGGGGGAAATGAGATGGAAAGTGAGGTTATGGAAGTGAAGCCCCTATAGGTCAAACTACTAAGTGGAGGATGGCTCGGAAATGGATCTCGGAGATGGTCAATGGTTGCCAAGTGCTTGAATACCAGCGGAAGATTGTTGTACCTGCCCGAGACACAAGAAAACACAAGATATAAGCCCAATAATCTAATGGACAAGCAAGTGAATCTTTCTGTCCCAATTAGCAGCAGTATATAATGATATAAATCAGCAATGAAATGACAAAAAGAGCTGTTAAACAAATCACTAAAAGTCCAAGAAAATATGCAAGAGACTACCTAGCAATTACTAGTGTAATTCAAGTATGATAGCACAAGACCTTAGCAACAATTAAAGGCTGTTAGATACAAGTATTGAAGAGATATTATTGCAGCTTTATGCCTGTAGCAAAAAAGTGCTACAACAGAAAAATCCAACCACCGAAACTTGCAAGTAAACCACCCAAAAGAAGCACAACAACTAGTAGATTAATTTGGTAGCTTTCTAGCAAATTTTGACGGTTAAAAAATGAGTAATTTTGAAAGTTATGAAGTGTTTTGCTGTAGCCCTAATGGCTGTAGCATAAATTTATTACAGCAACAATAAATCCTTGGAGAATCAAGATGCCCTAGTGGTCTTGGCAAGCCTTAAGCATATAGAAAAGATTCCAATTTAGACAATTTTAATATCTCGTGATTTTACGTATCCCAATGCAATGATTTTATTTCTCCAATGCAAGATATTAGTGCCTTTAACTATTGGGTTATGGAGTCTTTTAAATGAAAGAGATAGTTGTGCTACTCCTTGGGGGTGTGAGCCCTTTTACTCCCCAAGGCAAGACTAGCTAGGAAAAACCTAGGAGGGTGTAAACCCCTTTACTTCTCCTAGTATTCCTTTGTGCAACAAATTATTCCAAGACAATTATGATGGGCTTAGTGGGGTTGTATGACCTTATACTCTCCAAAAGCTTAACAAATTAACTTTGCAACCAAGAAAAGAAGCAATAACAAGAGAGATTCCTTTCTTAGTCCAAGCATTAACAAGTAAACTCCTTTTAACCAAGAAAATTCCACCATAAAAGCAATAAATAGCCTTCAAGAAGGATAGCGGCGTAGCGCCCTACTTATTCATCCAATAGCCAAGACAAATCATCACAAGAGATAGTAGCAAAGAGAGATAGGTAAAATTGCCCAAATAGGGCGCAAATTTCAGCCAAGGAGTCTTTCTCCAAGTGAGAATGCTATGATATAATGAAACGAGGTTGATCTCTATTTATATCAAACCTCCTAAACATAGTTTGTCCACATACAAAGGGTAAACCACAAAATAGGGAGGCCGATCTCCCTTATTTTTCCCTTTTACACTTTTAAAATTTAATTTGCACAAAAAAAACCCTAAAAATGACATGACGTCACCCTTCTAGGGCAACGTTTTGGCACTAGAAACAGGACGTTGAGCTTGGAGATGAACCGTTAGGCCTCCAAAGGCTTTCTTCCCAAGTGCTAGGGCCTTCTCCATCAAAGTGAGGCTCCTCCTCTCCCAAAAAATGCCAAGTGTCAATATCCACCACCAAACCCTAGCCCTAGGGTGACATCAAGCCCTCCAAGTGTGACGCTTTGGCCTCAAGAAGCAAAACGTTGGGCTAGTAAAGGGATATAATAGATCCTCCAAGGTGTCTCTCAAGCCTCCAAAGGAAACACTCATCTTCCTTCTTTGCCCAAGGTGTAGGTCATGCCACATGGTATCCAACCTGTGGGCTTCAAGCCCCAAGGAAGCACAAGCTAGGCTTGTTCTTCCAAAACTGTCCACTAACTAGGTCTTACAAAGACAATGAATATTCCCTCCAACGATATCAAGTCAAATGCATCATGATAAGTAAATCAAATCAATAAAAGAGCCACCTAAGCATGTGCATCAAAAACCACCTCATCAAACCAAACAAGTGCTCAAAGACCCTATGCAATTTGCCAAGTTTAGGTATGGGAGGGTTGACAAGGTGACTTACTAGGTGAATCATTCCCTAAGTCAAGGAGTGCTTCCCAGGTGAAACCATCTCTAAGTCATGTGGAGAAGATGATATGGATGGGGGCACGACTTTTGGGCATGGGGTTTGTGACATACAAGGGATTGTAGTGTCTCATTTATAGGTTCCTTTGTAGAGGGTGCGTCGCACCTTCATTTTCAATGCATCATTTTTCCAAGCCCATTTATTGCCATTAATTAATTAAGATCCAAACACTGGGTACTCCCTATGGGTTAATCGATTAGCTTGGGGGGTAGTACCACAGTGTCACTTGAAGGGAGAGGTACACAGAATGCCATGGGGGTATGGTCTAGCTTGTAACGCACTTGTGTAGATCCCTCAACAAGTGGGACATTATATATGTGTTTGCTTTTGCAATTCTTTGATTTTTTAAGAGAAGCATTTCATTGTTCTTAAGACCTCTTTGGGTGAGCATCTGGAAGGTTCATAATATGGCTTTTATCTTTTTCCAGCTACATTC
>ML827820.1:68445-81028 GCA_009831015.1 Picea engelmannii
ATTAAAAGTAGATGCATCTACTTCCTATACATTCAATCTAGAAAACATGAATTCAAGCAAGAATGGCATGAAATCATAGATTAAATATGTTAAATAAGATCTAGTAATGCAAGCAAGCTCACTAATATCTTATTAAAAGGTTAATAACAAATATAATTGCAAAAAATAAAGTTTACCATAATCTCAACACATCCATAAAGAAGAATTGTATCCACACATTGGTACAAGACACCAAGATTGACCTCCAAAGTCTTCAAGTTTTATTCCAACAGCCCGAGAGCGTATTACAACAACATAACTTTACATAACCAGATTTGATTATAAAGGGAGAGCTAGCTCCGATATATAGAAAGAGGGTGAAGAAGCCCAGTGAAGGAGGGCGCACCACATGGAGAGGGAGGGCACACCACTTGGAAGGGAAAGGGCAGCCAAGTGTAAAGGGATGGCAGCCACCTATACCACAACTCCTCACAACTCGCCACATAGCAAGTTGGGTTGGGTAGAGGATTTCCACCTCCCAAAATTAGGTGAGCTCATATGTGGGTGCGCCACCTCTCTCAAGGAGGGCACACCTCTTCTTGGCACATGTTAAATAACAACTCACACATGCCCCACTTTGATCCTTTATCCAATAGAAATCATCCTTGTATTGCCACATAGCCTTTTGAGGCTTTATTTGTCTCCAACATGTCCCCACATGTTTCCTTGATTTTTGCCCTTTGCTGATTTTTTTATTATTTTATTTCGACTTTTTTGGGTTTTTTGAGCAAATTTAATTTTTAAGTGATTAAAATCACTATTTTTGCTCAACTAAGTGGGTACTTAGGTAATATGGGTGCTCTAGGTCCAAAAATGAGCATCCCCGTGGCATATTAAGTCTCCTAGTACCACTTTTTTAATACATCTTTATTTTTTAATTAAAAATTGCTGAATTCTGACAATTTTTTAACTAACTGAAAAATTTTAAAAAAATCCTAAGGGGAACTTAGCACATTTCCATAAGACTCTAGGAGAATGTTTAGCATGGTAATATACATTAGGCACTAGGCTTAGATCCATGCTAAGGCCTAACCATGGGCATATACTCCGGCTTTGGAGGGATTGAGTGGAAAAACTCATAAATTATAAATTGCCTGAACGACAAAATATAATAAATAAGTGAAAAAACACTCCAGAGTACAACTCATGCTTAGAACTAGGTGGCTAAGACCTTTTACAAGTTCATCATGCAACATCTCTTATTACAATTTTTTTTATGGAAACGTGAAAAGGTTGGTCTTTATTGACCGGCTGAACTTCTGAACTCTAAATTTTGAACATGAAAATATTCAATCTTTGGTGGCTCGTTGGAAATCCATCATAGTGCAACTTGGTGGATAACAGTAACTATAGCAGCTTTTCTTCCTCATACTTCTTGTTAATGATGATTATGTTAAAACTTAAATGGCATAACCATCTCAATAGGTTCTGCAGATTTTCACAACCGTGTTGAAAACCATTACAAAACACTTTGGTTCTATAGAGAGATTAGATTAATATTTCAGATTAAGGTGACAGAATATGAATTTATTCAAACATTTAAAACCCAATCCAAGTCACTACTATTTGATTCTTTTCACAATGCTTGAAGTTGGATGGTGGAAGAATTGAACATGAATGACTCTCGGAAACCCATGTACAATATGTAAACGCTGAGATGACCCCAAAAATGAGAAGAACAAGAGCAATAACCACAAGGATAACCCTTTGAAATGTTGCACTTCCTGCTTTTTTGACATGGAGGCTTTGCTTGCTGTAATGTTGTTGTTGAAAAGACAATAGTTAAATCACTGGAGACCCAAATTGTAACCCGTCATACAAAACCCATGTTTTGAGTTACAACTTGTGTTAGCTTTTGCGGTAGCTCGGACAGGTACTTCCGCATTGGCGGTGCCTGGCATGTGGAGGTGTCCGAGTGACACTCTCTAGATTGTTAAAGTGGCTTTTATGTAATGACTAAAGTAACTTTTGTAAGGTTCAATGACTTAAGTGATTTAAGTCATCTCAATGAGAGATTAAGTCGTGATCGTTAGATCATGAGAGGCAAGATCTAATCTTGGCCATTGAGATCTAGGGTTAGGGTTTTAGTCATTAGGGGAGTATAAAAGCATATCTAAGGAGAGTCAGAGGCACACAACGAGTCCATAGGAGCAATAGGAAGTCTTTCTCATGTACTTGTGTTTGAGTGGGCAGGGTTGAGGAGGTGTGCAAAGGGGCAACGAGGGAGATAGCATCCAGGTGGGCTAGGCTATCGCTGCATTGTGATCCTCTGAGGGCCATTATCCCAGGACAGGAGCCTAAGCATAATAAAACTCAGAACTGGTTTTCCCGCAAGGGTTTTTCCAGGGGTGTTTACCCGAATCTCGTGTGCAAATGTGTTTGGTTTTTGTTTTATGCTTCTCCTGATTTTTGTTGAGTAATTTAGCTGTGTTGTTAATTAATAAAGCTTTTTTTATTTGAATTAAAAGTTGGGTGCTAGGTTACAGAATTCAACATGGTATCAGAGCGGAGACTCTGAGGAAACCATTTGCACGAGATCGCTTTTGCTGTGGGATTTTTTTTTTTAGGCTGCAGAGGGTAAAGAGACAAACCCAGAAATAAATTTATAAAAAAAGGAGAGTCGTATGGCATGTACGGTCCGTACATCGTACGGATCTGCAACAAGAGAAATTGGAGCGGGCTCCCTAGTCGTGGTTGACTGCATCAAAGTGACAACCGAGCATGAGGTAAAGATCCACGTGAAATTGTTGAAGCGGACATGGTCGAGGGTGCTGTTGGTGAAGATCCGCTGACAATTGGGCGAGCCGACAAGGAGCAACCACTACCAAGTTGCAACAGCCGGCTGAGGACGTGGAGCCGACAGTCATTGGAACAACACGGGCCGAAGACTGTGTGCTGCACGTGAGATAGTTATGGGTTGAGGTTGAGGCAAGGATTGGGCCGCTTGGTGAAGAAGGCAACGTGGAGCTCAGGCCAGCAGAAGAGCTGCCAACTGGTGGTTAGACAATGCGCGAAGGAGGTTTGAGCAAGGAGCCGAGGTCGAGCGGTAGAAGGCGAGGCAAGCAGAGTCGATGGCTGCAAGTGTAGCCGCCAAAGGAAGCAACAAGGCCGCAAACATAGAGCTGGGCACGTGGAAGCGGACAATAGGAGAAACATTCAGGTGTGGGCTACTGCCAATAACCGCTAGCAAAGCCGACAATCATCGACAGAGATAGCGGAGGCTACAGATGTGTGCAAACGGGCAGAGGTGTTGCTGGAATACGCGCGTGCGCAGGGTCGTGAAGCAGTGGAGCAAAGATCTCTGTTGAGAAATCTGCGTGGCTGCAGGAGTATTGACTGTGGAGATAACATCTGGCGAGAGCACTGTCGAGGTTCGACCGACAGAGTTGGTGAGCCGGGGCTATGGAACATGTTGCGTGAATCAACCACCATTTAAAGGAGAGTCCACGGGGTGAAGAAGAAGTCCACGAATGCTATGACAGTCGTCCACCAGCATAGCAACTGCCCAACAATGCAGAAGGGCCGAGTTAGAGCAGTGGGTAGATTGCAGGGAGGTCGTAAGGGGTCGTAGAACCGTCCAGCAAGGGCCACAGGGGTTGGGCAGCCTCGGGTAGCGGTTCGAGCAGTGGGTAGCACGCTTGGGTAGCGGGCAACAGGTCCAGGAGGCCAAACTTGAGAAGGTTGCCGAGATGGCAGTGTTGGATCATCTTGCCATATAACGGGAATGAGGTCGATGTTCCTTAGTGTTCCAGAGAAAGACTCAGACTTGCATGTGGGCAGTGGGGTCGACACCATGCATGCGGTGAAGGGGGTTGGATGGGTCAGATTCCAGCTAGAGTCAAGTGGTTCTCTGGAGGTGGCAGGAGTGATGTATGTCCCAGGGTTGAAGTTGCTCTCAGTATCATCCCTGGAGGACATGGGGTGTGCAGTTACGTTCGAGGATGGACAGGTACTCATACGTTCAGGGGGAGCAGATGCCCAGGATGCAATAGTGAGGCTTGGAATAAGGGAGGATATGTATGTCCCAGGGTTGAAGTTGCTCTCAGTATCATCCCTGGAGGACATGGGGTATGCGGTTACATTCGAGGATGGACAGGTACTCATACGTTCAGGGGGAGTAGATACCTAGGATGCAATAGTGAGGTTTGGAATCAGGGAGGATATGTTGTAGAGGGTGTTGGGACAGCTTGTAGTAGGGTCCAAGGGGATCTTGGATCGTAGATTAGATCAGAGTGCAACAGAGGTAGCAGGAGGGTCTTCCAGGTTAGAGGGAGTAGCTATAACAACGATAGATTTGATGGGGTCAGAGATTGATCCAGGAGGAGGTTCTTCCAGAATTACCTTCCTCGCTAAGAGGGAGTGTTAGCTTTTGGGGTAGCTTGGATAGGTACTTCCGCATTGGCGGTGCCTGGCATGTGGAGGTGTCCAAGCGACACTCTCAAGATTGTTAAAGTGGCTTTTATGTAATGACTAAAGTGACTTTTGTAAGGTTGAGTGATTTAAGTTATTTAAGTCATCTCAACAAGAGATTAAGTCGTGACCATTAGATCGTGAGAGGGAAGATCTAATCTTGGCCATTGAGATCTAGGGTTAGGGTTTTAGTCATTAGGGGAGTATAAAAGCAGATCTAAGGAGAGTGAGAGGCACACAATGAGTGCATAGGAGCAAGAGGGAGTCTTGCTCATGTACTTGTGTCTGAGTGGGCAGGGTTGAGTAAGTGTGCAAAGGGGCAGCGAGGGAGATAACAACCAGGTGGGATAGGCTATCGCTGCATTGTAATCCTCTAAGGGCCCTTATCCCACGACGAGAGCCCAAGCATAATAAAACTCAGAACTAGTTTTCCCGCAAGGATTTTTCCAGGGGTGTTTCCTTGAATCTCGTGTGCAAATGTGTTTGGTTTCTATTTTATGCTTCCACTGATTTTCGTTGAGTAATTTAGCTGTGCTGTTAATTAATAAAGTGTTTTTTACTTGAGTTAACAATCAGGTGCTAGGTTACAGAATTTAACACCTTGTACAACCGATTGAGATTCAGTGTAATACAAAAGAAATTGGATGGGAAAAATGATCATATTGTCCAATCATCAATGCCCATTGCGAAAACTGAAGATACATGCCCAAAATATTCCCAAAATTTGACTAGAACATCCCCAAAATCTGTTTGGAACGTCCTTGAAATCTTCTCAGAATGACTTGGGGATGGCCAACAAGTCCTTGAGTCCCTGAGTCCTCAATGAAGTCCCCATCTGTTTGGGGATGTTTCCTAGGGTTCCCCAAGTCCCTAAAACGTTAGAAAGATGGGTATGCGGGTTTTTTTTGGGGGACAGGTCCCCATCCAACATAGAATAATATTTATCGAAGAAAAAGATGTATCAAGAGTTTAACGAGATGCTCATTGCTGCCACAAAAAGGATCTAACTCCCATATAAATTGATTATGATGAATTCAGGAAATCGATGCAACAAATTTTGAATTGCCAAATGGAAAAATTAGTAAAACAAACAATAGATATCATCAAATTATGGTTATTTTCCAAGGAATAAGTCAACAACCTAATTCATGCTCTAGTTCGGGTGGAAATGTCTCAGGAGAAAGTTTAAGTTGGAACTTCCAAAATATTATGGAACTATCCCAACAAAAGTCCTTTATTGGGTTAATAAAATGGAGAAACATTCCATGATAAACCCTTCAACTTCTTGAGAAGAAACAACATTAATTGCATCTTTACAATTGAAGGTAATGCTCCCTCTTGCTATATATGGTTGAAAGTGTTGACTTTGCAATGCTTATTTTCTTGTTGTAGGATTCTTTAAGGAGCACTAGTTTTTTGTTTTAACATATTAACATGTCTCTTCATCAACTAAAGTCTATATATGGGTATTAAAGAGAATGGAAAAGATTTGGCTACTTATGCATTGGAAGTTCCCAGGGATTATGTAGTCCAATCCTATTTTTTTGAAATTTGGAATCTGGAACAAGATGACACTATTGATGTTTGTAGCATCGGACAGGTACTTCCACATCGGTTTTGTGTCTAACATGTGGAAGTTGTCTTTAATGCCTCTCAAGACTTAGGAGATTCACTTTAATGAATTGATTATTAAAGTGAATGCCTTTTTGTAATTAATGGAGTTTAATTTAAGTCAAATGCTTAAGTATTTGGCATTAGTGAGTTAAATTAAATCCTAGCCATTAGATCATAAAGTGAAGGTGAGATCTAATCTCAACCATTGATCACTTTGGAGATCTAGGGTTATGGATTTAGGGTAAACTCAAGATTATAAAAGGCAGCCTAGGTCAGAGGAGGAGACACACACAGAGTGAGATAGGAGATCTCATTGATTGGGTGGAGAAGGACTTTCATCCAAGTGTGCAGGGGCAGGGTCCGAAGAAAGGAGCAAGGGGTAGCAAAGGAGTAGCAACCAACAAGATCGAAGGACATATGTTGAGGTGTGATAGGCTAGGCTATTTTGCAGTTTTGTATTATTTCTTAGGTGGGCCATTATCCCAGGATGGGAGCCCAGATTTTTTATTAATAAAATCATCACAGTATTGGTTTTTCCTTCGAGGTTTTTCCAGGGTTTTTACCTAGAAAATTACGTGTGCAAATGTGTATGGTTTTTTGTTGTGCTTCCGCTGATTTATTTATTTAGATCCTTAAAAACTAGGACATGTTTTTTATTTAGTAGATCTTCTTAATAAGTTTATTACAACAAGGGTTTGCCATGAAATGAATTGTCAGGTGCCGGGTCTAAAATTTAACAGAGACTACATGAAATCAATGATGTATAAGAGGCAATCTAGAGATTGCCTATTGAAATGCAAAGTTAATGGCCAACAAAAACTATTACTACATTTAGTGGGAGAAATAAGGATCGAGCCTCAAAAGTATAAACCCCCTGAGATGCAATACCCATACCCAAACCTGAGAGTATAGGATAGAACAAATGGGAACTGATTTAGGCAAGACAAAAGCAAGAAAAATAAACGGAATATATAGATAAAAGAAACCTCAACCTAAGAAATAATCAAAAGAAATTATTTTTTTCCAAGGAAACCCTTACAGGATCCCCCCCTCTTCCTTGGACTATCCGAATGGCGGGTGACTCAACCACAAGCCACAATAGTAGTTAGTAATATAATGAGACATAGCCAGACTCGAACCTCATTAGGACTAGAATCGGAGACCTCATGGCAAGCTCTACCTTGAAATAGTTTGTTTGAACCTGATCTAACCCACTTAGCTTAATTGAAAGAAATCATCTCTGTGCGAAGTTGAAAATATTGAAGAGGAAGAGTCAAGAAGTCAATCAAAGAGTAAAGATGGAGTTGAGTATGCTCGTGAAACCAAGTCGGAATTAGAAGAAGACGACTTCATGTTGAAGGTTTGTTTAGCCCTAGTTATTGGAGTCACTCAACCAGAAACTTTCAAAGTGAAGGATGATGTCACAATGCTAATATATTTCATTATATTGGCCTCGCTATGAGATTATATTTGTTTGTCTATTAGGTTAAATATCTCCAAGATATGGTTTCCAAACAAAATCCTATGTCTTGTATGGGAATATGCAATAAGGTGGTGCCATCTATACAAGATCTCACCATGAAGTTAGACTTTTATGCCTTATCGTTGGAAGGAATTGATGTCGTTCTTGAGGCATAATGGTTGGAAGAGCTCAATGTCTTCACTATGAGTTTTAGATACCTGTTATCGCATAATCTGTAGATTGGGCAAAGCCCAACCCAATCCATGGAAGTGTGACAACTATGGGAGTACCTACCCATTGTCACCTTAGATAGACACTCCCCTCGCTTTAGTGATGATAAATCACCACAAGGGGGGAATCCCGGTGACCTTAGGGGGATTGAGATGAAAAGTGAGATGATGAAGGATGGATCCCCTAAAGGTCAAGATTGGATATGAAGGATGACTCAAGAACAAGTCTTGTTGAAGGGTAAATGATTGCCAATGGTTGTGTACCTGCAAAACAGTGTTAGCCCTGCCTGGAACAAGACAAATGACGATCAAACAAACCTTTAACCAATGGGGATTCAGCAAGAAATCTTGCTATCCCATATTGCAGCAGTATATAAGTCGATAAATCAGCAAGAAACAATTACCAATATATGCAAATTAAACCACTAAAATCAAGAATAAGATGTAAAATAAACTAGCAATAACTAGTCAAACTTCCACTGAAAAGAGCAAGAATTTAGATGGTTTTTAGGGCTGTTTATAAAGTGTTATCAACAAGTATTATAACAGCCAAGTGGCTGTAGCAAACAAATGCTACAGCAGCTAAATCTAACCAGAAAAATTGACGAGTAAATCATGCAAACGATAGCTAATAATCAATGTAACAATAATCCAGGTTCACAAGCAAATTTCAGTGGTAGATAAGTGAGTAATAGATAAAAGCAGATGAGTTTGCTGCAGCCCTAATGGATGTAGCTTTAGTTTATAACAACAAGAATTACTAGGCTAAGCTAGATGCCCTTAGGGCACAAAGATGCCTTAAGCATGCAAAATTGATTCCAACTTGAACAATTGCAAAATCTCTATTTTTCACGTATTCCAATGCAAATGATTTTATTTATCCAATGCGAATTAGACTAGTGCCTTTATCATTTGGGTGATGGAGTCTCTTGTTGCTAATATAGTTGTGTTACCTCCTTAGGGGTGTAAGCCTTTTTACTCCCTAGGGAAAACAAAACTAATAAGGTAAATCTAGGAGGGTGTAAGCCTTTTTACTCCTCCTAGCAACCTTGTTAAGTAGCTTCTCAAAGATAAATAATGGACCTTAGTGGAGGGTGTATGCCTTTATACTCCTCCAAGGGTTTAGACAATAATAACCATGAAACAATAAGAAACACTAACAATATGCAAAAATTCCATACCAATTCCAAGAGATAGCAAGATTAGACCCTCTTTACCAAGAATTTTCCACCATAAAGCAAGAGAAAGCATCCAAGAGAGATAGCACACCACTTCCTTCCAAAAGACAGGTAACTAGCATCCAAAATAGCATAAGAGAGAGAGAGTTGCGAATTTCCCAAGAGGGGCAAAAATTTCAGCCATAAACTTATGTAATTCTCCAATGTGTTATGTCCAAATGAAAGTGACAAGTTCTCCTTTTATACATGACCTTGTAAAAATGATTTGTTCACTTAACTTAGGGTAAAACACAAATTAGGGAGACTGACCTCCTAATTTTCCCCTTTACAAATCATAATTTGATTTTACAAAATAAGAAGGCCCAAAAAGATGACGTCATGCCCTCTAGGGGTGATGTTTTGGCATGAAGAGCAAGTTGTTGAGCTTTTTTTGAGGGAGACGTTGGGCCTCCAATGGCCATATCTTCAAGGTGCAAGGGTCTTCCTCCATCCAATCATACCAAGTCATCAACAAATCATCCATTGCCATCAAACCCTATCCCTCCAAATGTGACGTCATGCCCCAGAAGAGAGAGATATGGCCTCCAAAGGCAAACGTTGGGGCTAAGAGGGCTAACAAGTCACCTCCAAGGGGTAATCAAGTGCCTCCAAAGGAAACGTCCCTCATCCAAGCTGTTCAAAGGAGAGGGGGCGCATCATCCAACCTGTGGGCTTCCTGCCCCATGTGAAGGTCCAAGTGAACTTGTGCCTCCACGATCAAGCTTTCACCTGTTAAGGACCTACAAAGACAAGCAAGTACGCCCTCCAAGGGTCCACAAGTCACAATATCATGCCAATTAAGCCATATCTAATAAAAGAACCACCCGAACATGTGCATCAAATCCCCCCTATCAAAATAAACCAATGCTCAAAGACCTTATGCAATTTTCCAAATTTAGATATGGGAGGGGTGTCATAATGCCCTATTGGGTGAACCAATCCTCAAGTATGGGATGTTTCCAAGATGAACCCTCTCCAGGTCATGTAGTGAATGTGAAGTGGATGGGGCTAGACTTCTAGGTAAGGGGTGACATACAAGGGCTCGTATTGTCTCATTTATGGGTGCCTTTGTTGAGGGCTAGCCACATCTTTTTCCTCTTTTTGTTTTTGAAGCATATTTTTTCCAATCCCTTTATTATTTTAGCCATTACTTTGCATCTGTCACCACGTTGAAGACAATAAGGGGCACTAGAAAGGAAATGCATAGCCCACAAATGCTCTACCTTGGTTAGCATGTTTTTTATGAAGACCTTCCAGGTTGAAGTTAATAAGGGGCACGAAAAAGGAAATGCATAGCCCACAAACGCTCTACCCTGGAAGGTGATCATTATTTAATTAGTTATTATTATGGGTCCCTTCAGTTTCTTATGAGAGGCATTTCATTGCTCTCGAGATCCTAGGGCGAGCTTCTATTGCATGATGTGTTTTGCTAAAACACCTTCGAGCCTAGTGGCCCCTTCTTCCTATGAAATGAGGCACATGCCCTTCTTGGGTCAATAAGCCCGAAAACCTAAAAGGTTGGGAGACAGAGGGGAAGAAGTGATGGAAAGTGGCAAGTGTGACTGGGAATGGTACGATGATCCTTCAAGGAGACCCCTAGGTAGCAACCCTTTCCCTAAGGGTGGTCACTTACTAGGAAACCATGACACTCACCAAGGTGAAATAAGGAAAAAGGCATAACTTCCAGGCAAATGTTTTCAAAATCAAGAAAGGACTCTTTGTAACATGTTCAAATGCTTGAATTATTAGAATGACACTGCTGCCATTGTTGAATGATGATGTGTGATGAATGAAGGGCTCTGCGTGAAGGGCTGCCTCTCGGTACTCCATGTCTGCAACTTGAGGGCCTTGAGACATTATGTCCTTAGTTATCCCTAGAAATGGGGGATAACAATACCAATTTATCAAGTTCAACCAGGAAAGTCAAAATTGCAAGCTTGATTGTGTCACTCCTACACGTACCTGGTGGGTATCCTTGCATAACATTGAAAGAGTTAGATGACAATGATATCCTCACATAACATTGAAAGAGTTAGATGACAATGAGTTCTAGCCTTCGTAGAAAAATGCTGTTATATCAAAGTGTTACCAACTTACCCTAAAAAATATTTTCTTTGAAAAGCAAGAGATGAATTGTATTATCAAGAAACTTGTTGTTGCATGTTAGTAAAACAAAACCTCCTAAATTTAAGGACTTTCTTTAGAGTCCAAGTTGCTAATTATCTTGAAAAGCCACAAAAGATGTTTGGATTTTGATGACAAACTTATCTCGAACTTGAAGACATTTAATTGAATCACATGATGGTGCACACGACTAGGCTTAAAGAAAAACAAAGAAGAAAACTCGAGGACCCCTCCAAGTAGGATTCCATGCCAGGGTATGGTGTGGACGAATAGAAGATGCCATATGTCAACACAAGACCAATTGGGAAATGACATGTTGTAGAAAGAGATAAGTCCAAAGGGATCTTTACAATGGACAATTAAAGTAATGTACATGTTTGGAAGGTTCTATTATCTTTCTAGGATGGTAATTTGAGATTAAGGAGAACTTTTGATGGCCAAACAATGATTTGTGTCATCGGCTATTGTAGTTTTCTCTGGTGTCTTTCAGGGCTTAATTGAAGTGCGTCATAGAAGCATGGGGTGAAAACCCTCTTGTTGTGAAGGGCGATAATAACGTAAAAGAGAACCCTCTGGTTATGATAACTGTTAGAAAATCATTAAGGGTGGTTTAATAAACTTGCATGGTTAAACAAAAAGGATAAGGGAATTAATATGACAAAAATACTTGAATTTGTATGGTTTTTGAACTTTGAAGTAATGTTTAGGTGGGATGTTACTCTCATCAAATCAAGGAATTTCGCGGTTGAAGAAGTTTCATGGAAAAATGAGGCATTGGAAAATAAAATATACCTCTCTTCCTATGTTTTGAGGACAAAGCATTTTAAGCAGCAGGAATTTGTAATATATGTAATTAATTATTTAATTTATTCATAATTCTCATGACTACTCATTGTATTGATGAATATTGGCATTCATCAATCACAATTCTATTAATTAATATATATTTTTATACAATTAATTATTTGGACTCTGACATTCTTCCTGCACAAACTTGGGAAACATTTGAAATGAACTTTCAGATGTTCTCTTCTCCAGATTGAATTTAACTTGTCAAGTTGAAAAGATTTATTTCCATAAATCTAGATCTGCTGCATTGATATGACCAAATTTGCCTCATTCAAGCTGATGAACTTACAATTATGGTTATTTTATCTTTTATCCATTTCTTCTATCTTGGATTTATTAGTTTTTTCCTTGTTTGACATGAATTCACGATTACAAAAATGGCAATGTGTTCTGATCATGCAGTTTTACTCAAATTGCTTCGTTACTTTTGTTTTCTAATACATCTTTTTGCTGGTCTTTTGGATAGCTGCTATGCTAATGTGGTCCTTCAATGTCTAACATACACAAGACCTCTTGCAGCCTATCTACTTCATGGATTCCATTCAGAAGAATGTATGTTATGATTTATCCTTTCTTTTGAGTAGTGCTTACATATTTGCATGCTTATCTTAGGTCCAATTTGTCATTTTTGAACTCAC
>ML827821.1:30492-48426 GCA_009831015.1 Picea engelmannii
AGGCAGGGAGATTAATCACTCCATGGGAGATGGAGCTGAAGATGTTGGAGGATTGGCTGAACAATCCAGGGCGAGCAAGAGGACTGGTAGAATAACAGTTGTCAGAGAAGGTGAATGAACAACAGGTCAGTTGAGAGAAGACTGCAGAGATGAAATTTGTAGCAGGGTGGAAAGTTAAGGCCACAAAAGAAAATGATGAAGATGAAGAAGGCATGGGATATCACAGTGATCTGCCCAATTGCAGAAATTTTTTGCAGCTGGAGAACCTGCATGAACAGGGCCAGCCACTAGAGCAGCTGGATGAAGTGATCAAGAATATCATAAGGATGATGGTAGAGTCAGCAGAAACTGCCAGCGAGGAGAAGTTGAGAAGAAGAGAAGAAGAAGAAGCAACAGTAGAGACATGGAGCAGATGAACAACTCTAGATATTTGTTTGGGATCCAGGAGGATTTCAACAACTGAGAGGGGAAGATCATGAGCAGGAGCTCATGAATTTTGTAGTTGAGGAGTATGATGCAGGAGCATAATCTTACGTCATCCAGCCAGCCAACCAATGACATCAAGCTCACGCATTCAAAGTTGAAGAGAGGCGCAGCCCTCATTTTGATTTGAAATGAAATGTAATTAAATTGCTTAAGCTATTGAGCTGGGAAGCTGTGATCTGCATGGGCATGGAAGTAAATAGGCCTTTAAATGTTTTGTAATGCTGAGATCTAGATCTGATTTGTGGACAAGACATCCCATTCAATGATATTGAATAGGGTAGTTGAGGTTTGGAGGGAAGAGCTCGAAGAGACCCTCTTGTAAAAGATCAATTTCAATCTCATTTTGGGAATAGTTAGTAGAATGATTGAGCTAGCATGAGATAGAGAAGGAGCTGATACCTTTTTACAGGCCATGCTCAGGAACACCTTTTAAATACAGGCATTTTCCATTTTAATACAAACAACAGCTTTTCCTGCATTTTTCATGTGTTAAATGAATGTCTGTGAGTGTTCTTTATATGATATGAATGTTTGTTGTAGATGTATGCTAGGCATTTGCAGGGAGTTGTTTAAGTTTTAGGATTGAGAGGTTCTTTGTGGTTTCATGCCAGGAGGGCGTGAAAGAGTACTGCGGTCTCTGAATACCAGTGCATAGATGTACTACTGAACTCTGCGGATTCAAACAAAGACCTGTCGAGGCACGAAAGATGAAATCAACAACTCAGAGGAAGACCTCAAGGTTGTTGAATACCTTGGAGGAAAGGTTGTGTATGAGAAAACACAGTTGCAGACAGAATCTCTAAGGAGTTCTGCAAATCTCTGCCAGGAGGGCATTGAGCAGGTGTAAGGAGGACACAGAAGATAGAACCTCTAAGGATTTCTGCAAGAGCTCTGCCAAGTGGGCATTGTGCATATGCATAGTGATGCACTAGGGAACTCTGTTGTGAGTTCGTAAGAAGAAAGAATCACGGAGGATTCTTGATACTCTGCCAGGTGGGCATGGAGTAAGTACTTTAAGTGCACGAAAGGGATTCGGTTGAGTTCATAAGAAGGAAGAAACTCTGAGGAGTTTTGTAAGAGGCTCTGCCAAGTGGGCATTGAGCGTATTTGCAGGGTTATTGAATACCCGGAAATACTCAGCAATAGATTTCTTGAGTAGACTGAGCACCAGGAGGGCCTCGTAATTCTCCATATGTAGGAGAAGGAAAGAATATTTATTCCCTTAAGGTCTGAGGAGCAGGAAATCTCATAAGAGACAACAACTTTGTGTGTGTGCGAAGACTCTGCAAGAGTGCAGATGTTAGAATTCTTTGAGGATTCGAGAAGAGAAGCTCAGAGAGATATCGCTTTATGTGCGCAGAGACCCGTAGGGGCACAGGAGTTGAAGAATCCTTTGAGGATTCGAAAGAAGGATAAAATATCAGGAGGAGTAGTGCTCTAATCACATGAAGCCACAGGTGCGAGTGCAGAGGCTAGAGAACTCTCGGGAAGAGTTTAGAGTTTTCTAAAGCTCAGGAGGAACCACGTTTTCATACGCGTAGGTGAGTGCTTTTACGCACAGAGGTCGCAAGAGATCACAAGGATGAAGCAAAGTTCGAGGCCTTTTAGATTTAAAAATTCTTCCCAAGTCTGGGAAGAAAGCACCAAATCTAGTGAGGAGCAACAACTGCGATTGGATCCAGCCAAAGAGATCTGGACCGTTGAGAAGATTTCACGTCCAGGAGGCAGTGTAACAGAGGAGCGCACAAGAAAAAGGATATGGACCGTCGGATCTTGGTCCAATTACCCTTCAGTCGTTGGATCTGACAGGAGATGCACGAGGTTTAAACTTCATGAATAGGAGGGTGAAGGTCTCGAAAGGAATTGGCACATAGGGATATTAGCGTTCGGGATACCGGAAGTCTCGAAGACAGGAGATCGAGAATATCTAGAGAGAAAACCCTGAAACACATCAGAGTCGTCCATCCATTTGGAACACGTGGTGGAGATTGACATCACTTCGGCACATCGGAGGTCGAGAGTGTGAAGGAATAGCAGCGAGGAGGATTCTCACATTGGAAGAACCCAAAACATGAAATCCCGAAAGGGGTTTCCAAGCAACCATCATATCAGATTTTCAGGAATCAGAACTTCATGGGTTCCGAGGACAAGAGCTTCAGCATTTGGGCATTTCAAAGCCCAAAATCAGGAAGAAGAAGGAGAAGGTTGGGAAATTTCCAATTGGCATTTCCTGTATCATCACTTTGGGAGTCGAGATACCAAGAGGTCAGGAACTTGAGTCGAAAAACCCCGAAAGGGACTACGGTCATATAAGGGGAGGTCATGTGGACCAAAGGTATAGCCCAAGGGGCTAACTGAAGTTAAATCCATTTCGGAAAATCGGCATTTCGGTGATTGAGAGATTGCGAGGACCGTGGTTCTCGTGACATCGGGAAATAAAAAGTCCCGAAATCCAAAATTCTTTCCAGGAAAGTCACAGGCGCATGTAGAGGCCGTGACAGGACAAGAAGGACCTGTGGATCGGGTTTTAATAGAGATTCCTACAGGGAATCGAAAGAGCTAATTCAACTCGGGGATTGAATGAACGATCCTGTGAGCAGACATAGAGGATTGATTTTGTGTCTGCACCAAGATGGTATCAGAGCGAGAACTTTGTTTGTATATTTCAAGTAGAGGGAAAAGGTAGAAGGAAAAAGAAGACAAAGTACTAAAGACTCTGTGATAATCGGTTGCAGGTAGGTGGCAATCAAGAAGAAAGTCAGGAGGACTGTAGGATGAGGCTGGAAACACTCGAGATGCAGAGTGACAGCAGCAGGTTTCCCAGGAGGGCAGACAGAGACAACAACATGGCTACTGAAGGCCGTAGGTATGCTGGGAGGAAGAGCAAAGCAGAAAATCTTGTAGAAATAGATAAAGAAATAGATAAAGAGCTCGTTGATATAAGGAAAGAAATAGAAAAGCTTGCATTGTAGATGCAGTAGAAAGCAAAGTCGAGATGGGTATATGAATGGCCCATGAGGGAGCCAAAAGTAAAATGGCCAGTCAAAGAGCTGATGGTCATGAGACAGCGTAGGCTAATAAGAGGATGGTTGAGGTATGTGGAAAGCCTCAATGGCCAAGAAGAAAATGAAATTCAGATGTGCGAACCAGAGACTAGGAGAGATCTCGATGATGTGGAAGATGAAATGGGATCAGCTGAAGATTCCAAAGACTTCCAGGAGGGCAGAGAAGAAATTCCAAATTGCCAGGTGGGAAAAGAGTTGATATTGTTGCAGGATCTCATAGACTGTCATGAGGACAGTTGGGGAATTTCAATTTTCCAGTTGGGCAATGGATCGAGATCGTTGTGGGATCTCATAGACTTCCAGGAGGGCAGCGGAAGGTTTCCATATTGCCAGGTGGGCAAGGGAATAGAGATGGGATCGGTCGATTCCATGGACTGCCAGGAGGGAAGCAGAGACATCCCATATTTCTAGGTGGGCGGGGGTGAGCAGATGAGTTGGAATTAGCCAGAGAAGCTGACAAAGAAGATGAGCTCGGATTTGGATTTAGCTCAGCAGGAGCAGCTGACAAAGAGGAAGGCATTGGAGAAGATATCTAAGGCTTCCCAAGCAGGAGAGGAGAATGACCATTCTAAGGAGTGTCTCAATTCTTTCAGCCAGGAAGCTGAGGAAGCTGCAACACTGAAGCTGGCAACAGAAGAAACTGAAGAGCATACAGGGAGATTAATCACTCCATGGGAGATGGAGCTGAAGATGTTGGAGGATTGGCTGAACAATCCAGGGCAAGCAAGAGGACTGGCAGAAGAACAATTGTCATAGAAGGCGACTGAACAACATGTCAGTCGAGATAAGACTATAGAGATGAACTTTGTAGCAGGGTGGAAAGTTAAGGCCACAAAAGAAAATGATGAATATGAAGAAGGCATGGGAGATCATAGTGATCTGCCCAATTGTAGAAAAATTTTCCAGCTCGAGAAACTGCATGAATAGGGTCAGCCACTGGAGCAGCTGGATGAAGTGATTGAGAAGATCAGAAGGCTAATAGTAGAGTCAGCAGAAACTTCCAGCGAGGAGAATTTGAGCAGAAGAGAAGACGAAGAAGTAGCAGCAGCAGCAGCGCAGAAGCAGCAACGAGATGGAGCAGATGAACAGCTCTATATATTTGTTTGGGATCCAGGAGGATTTCAACAACTGAGAGGGGAAGCTCATGAGAAGGAGCTCATGAATTTTGCAGCTGAGGAGTATGATGCAGGAGCATCATCTCACGTCAGCCAGCCAGCCACGTCAAGCGCACGCATTCAAATATGAAGAGAGGTGCAACCCTTGTTTTGATTTGAGGTTAAATGTAATTAAATTGCTTAAGATGTTGAGTTGGGAAGCCATGCTCTGCACGGGCATGGAAGTAAATAGGCCTTTAAATTTTTTGTAAGGCTGAGATCTAGATCCAATTTGTGGACTAGACAGCCCATTCAATGTTATTGAATAGGGTAGTTGAGGTTTGGAGGGAAGAGCTCGAAGATCCCCTCTTGTAAAAGATCAATTTCAATCTCATTTTGGGAATAGTTAGTAGAATGATTGAGCTAGCATGAGATAGAGAAGGAGCTGAGACCTTGTTATAGACCATGCTCAGGAACACCTTGTAAATACAGGCATTTGCCATTTTAATACAAACAACAGTTTTTCCTACATTTTTCATGTGTTAAATGAATATGTGTGAGTGTTCTTTATATCATATGAATGTATGTTGTAGATGTATGCTAGGCATTTGCAGGGAGTTGTTTAAGTTTTAGGCTTGAGAGGTTCTTTGTGGTTTCATGCCAGGAGGGAGTCAAAGAGTATTGTGGTCTCTGAATACCAATGCATAGATGTACTAATGAACTCTATGGATTCAGACAAAGACGTGTTGAGGTGCAGAAGCTGAAATCAACAACTCAGTGGAAGACCTCAAGGTTGTTGAATACCTTGGAGGCAAGGCTGTGTATGAGAAAACACAGTTGCAGATAGAATCTCTTAGGAGTTCTACAATGCTCTTCCAGGAGGGCATTGAGAAGGTGTAAGGAGGACACAGAAGATAGAACCTCTAAGGAGTTCTGCAATAGCTCTGCCAAGTGGGCATTGAGTATATGCATAGTGATTCACTAGGGAACTCTGTTGTGAGTTCGTAAGAAGCAAGAATCATGAAGGAATATTGATACTCTGTCAAGTGGGCATGGAGTAAGTACTTTAAGTGCACGAAAGGGATTCGGTTGAGTTCAAAAGAAGGCGGAAGCTCTGAGGAGTTTCGTAAGAGGCTCTGCCAAGTGGGCATTGAGCGTATTCATAGGGTTATTGAATACCTAGAAATACTCAGCAATAGGTTTCTTGAGTAAACTGAGCACCAGGAGGGCCTCGTAATTCTCCATCTATAGGAGAAGGAAATAATATTTATTCTCTGAAGGTCTGAGGAGCAGGAAATCTCAGAAGAGACAACACCTTTGTGTGTGTGCGAAGACTCTGCAGGAGTGCAGATGTCAAAATCCTTTGAGGATTCGAGAAGAGAAGCTCAAAGAGATAACACTTTATGTGCGCAGAGACCCCGTAGGGGCACAGGAGTTGAAGAATCCTTCGAGGATTCGAAAGAAGGATAAAATCTCAGGAGGATTAGTTCTCTAAGCACACGAAGCCGTAGGTGCAAGGAGTGCAGAGGCAGAGAACTCTCGGGAAGAGTTTAGAGTTTTCTAAAGCTCAAGAGGAACCGTGTTTTCATACGCACAGAGGTCACAAGAGATCATAGGGATGAATCAAAGGTCGAGGCCTTTGATATTTCAAAATTCTTCCAAGTCTGGGAAGAAAGCACCAAAGCTAGGGAGGAGCAACAGCTGCGATTGGATCCAGCCGAAGAGATTTGGACCGTTGAGAAGATTTCACGTCCAGGAGGCAGTGTAATAGAGGAGCACACAGGAGAAAGGATATGGACCATCGGATCTTGGTCCAATTACCCGTCAACCGTTGGATATGACAGGAGCTACACGAGGTTTAAACTTCGTGAACAGGAGGGTGAAAGTCCCGAAAGGCATTAGAGCATCGAGATATTAGCGTTCGGGATAACGAAAGTATCGAAGACAGGAGATCGGGAATCTCCAGGGAGAAAACCCCAAAACACATCAGAGCCATCCATCCATTTGGGACACGTGGTGGAGATTGACATCACTTTGACACATCGGAGGTTTCTCGCATTCGGTGAGGAGGATTCTCGCATCGGGAGAACCCGAAATGGGAAATCCCGAAAGGGGTTTCCAAGCAGTCGTCATATCGGAGTTTTAGGAATTAGAACTTCGGGGGTTCTGAGGACAAGAGCTTCGACATTTTGGCATTTCAAATCCCGAAATTGCGAAGAAGAAGGAGAAGGTCGGGAAATTGCCAATCGACATTTCGTGTATCAGCACTTCGGGAGTCGAGAGACCAAGAGGTCGTGTACTTGAGTCGAAAAACCCCGAAAGGGACTATGGTCATATAAGGGGAGGTCATGTGAACCAAAGGTATATCCTAGGGGGCTAACTGAAGTTAAATCCATTTTGGCAAATCGACATTTCGGTGATTGAGAGATCGCGGGGACAGTGGTTCTCGTGGCATCGGGAAATAGAAAGTCCCAAAACCCGAAATTCTTTTGAGGAAAGTCACAAGAACGTGTAGAGGTCATGACAGGACACGAAGGACCTATGGATCGAGTTTTAACAGAGATTCCAGTAGGGAATTGAAAGAGCTAATTCAGCTCGGGGATTGAATGAACGATCATGTGAACAAACGTAGTGGAGTGAGTTTACGTCTGCATCACAAGGTCTAGGTATAGGTCTAGATCTAGGTCTTACCATGCCTTACCATGTCTAGGTCAAGACCATTTCTTTCCTTACCATGTCTTTCCTTTCAATGTACTAAACTTTCTAGTGTTTGAGAGTGTGAGAGGGAGAGAGAGGAAGACAAAGAGGGGAAATAGAGAGAGTCTGTGTGAGAGTGTGTAAGGGAGAGAGAGGAAGGCATAGAATAGGGATATAAAGAGTGTCTGAGGGTGTGGGAGGAAGTAAGAGGAAGGCATATAAAGGCAGTGGAGAGAGACTATGAGAGAGAGACATGAAGAAAAATAGGGGAGTAGAGAGAGAGGTAAACTAGGAGAGAGGGTTATATGTAGGAAAGGTAGAGTAGATATAGTGGGATGGAGGGGGAGAGAGAGGGGGAGGAGGAGGGGGAGAGAGAGTGTGTTTAAGAGTGTGAGAGGGAGACATGGAAATACAAAAAGGAGGGGTAGAGAGAGAGAGAGAAAGAGAGGGAGGGAGAGGAAGATAGAGAGGGGGGTAGAGAGACGGATAGTTTGTAAAGTACTAGATGTAATATAATATGTAGAAACGTGAATATTCAACAAACATCAATGGACCAACTAAATATTGGGAGAGAAGTACGAGAAATAATACCTTTATTCAAAAAATGTAATGTTGACCTGCTTTTTCGAGGGGGAAACCTCCAACAGAGTAGAGATCTATTAAAATAATTCTCAAGACAAGCTTTCTCATGCCTCCTAATCTAATTTATACTAACTTTATCTTCTAAAGAAAATTTCAGAGGAAGATATTTCTAGAAGCGAAATCTTCTATTAGGTCTTGCTACATTGACTTTGAGGGATTCAAGAGCCCTCCCTAGGAGGAATAGGGGATTCATAATTACAACATTTCTTCTCTTGGTGTTCTCAATTTCAAAGACCATTCTCTATTGGGTAACCATTCTTTGTGTTCAATTTCATGTATCCTTTGTTTACATTTTCTTAGTTTAGTTTCCATTGTTTTTTATTCTTATCTTCCTTTATTTCTTATTTTTTAGCTTGTGGTTTCACTAACCTACTAAGCATTGTTATGTTTTTCTTTGTTGGCTTACCAAGGAAATAAAAGGGGTCTCTTTTTTCTCACCCTTGTAATCAAAATCCCCCAAAAATGGTGAACATGTTGTCCTATATTTTAGATGAATTCCTTCATGAAGTCACATACTCATACCTAGGAAGTAACCAATTGTATCTTTTGTTATTCCATACCCTCCATCAATATCATATGGGACATATTTAAAGCTTTGGAAGGAAACACCCTTCTTCCCCAATTCATACCCATCGCTTACATGGATGCACTTTCTCAGTAAGTCCATTCCATCGCACCTAGGTCATGTCCCATCTAAGAAAGATTTTTTATAAAACATATAATCATCTGGTCTTTTACACAAGATACTATAAATAAAGTCTCTAGATGACTATGACAACAATATAAAAGAGCATTCCTACACAAGAGTGTTATGAAATAGACGAAATATATATGTGTGTGTGTGTGTGTGTGTGTGTGATAATAATAACCATACTCAATGTGATATCTACAACAACATGTGTTACGAATTGTGTTTATTTGAACATATGAAGGCTTCCATTTATGGAAATATATTTGTCCCAAGTTAAGTGCACTATGTATTTTCCTGAATTTGTCTATTTAATGTCAATAAAGTGTTTAATATGGATTTCACAATCCTTAGATCCCCCTCTCAATTTTAGTACATCTTTTCTTCTTTCCTACCCTCCATCAATATTATATGCGACATATTTAAATATATTCAAGGAAACCTCCTTCTTCCCCAATTCATACTCATCACTTACATGGATGCACTTGCTTAGTAATTCCATTCCATCACCCCTGGGGCATGTCCCATCTAAGCAAGATTTTTTATAAAACATATAATCCATTGTCCTTGTACACCATATGATGTGAATAAAGTCTCTAGATGTATATGACAACAATATAATTGAGCATTCATGCACAAGGGTGTTCTATAATAGATGAAATACATCTGTGTGTGTGTGTGTGTGTGTGTGTGTGTGTCATAATAATAACCATACTCAATGTGATATCTAAAACAACATGTGTTATGAATTGTGTTTATTTGAACATACCAAGGCTTCCATTTATGGAAAGCTATTTGGCCCAAGTTAAGTGCACTATGTATTGTCCTGAATCTCTTATACAATTTTTTCTATGTAATGTCAATAAAGTGTTTGATATGGAGTTCACGGTCCCTAGATCCCCTTTTCAATTTTAGTACATATTTTCTTCTTTCCTACCCTCCATCAATATCATATGCGACATATTTAAAGCTTTGCAAGGAAACCTCCTTCTTTCCCAATGCATACTCATTTCTTACATGGATGCACTTGCCCAGTAATTCCATTCCATTGCACCTGGGGCATGTCCCATCTAAGAAAGATTTTTTATGAAACATATA
The DNA here is from genome assembly GCA_009831015.1 of Picea engelmannii. Taxonomy (NCBI): domain Eukaryota; kingdom Viridiplantae; phylum Streptophyta; class Pinopsida; order Pinales; family Pinaceae; genus Picea; species Picea engelmannii. The sequence goes on from ML827821.1 coordinate 40,263, forward strand.
ATATTCTAGCCTTGTACACAAGATGCTATGAATAAAGTCTCTAGATGACGATGACAATAATATAACTGATCATTCATGCACAAGGGAGTTATGCAATAGACGAAATATATATGTGTGTGTGTATATTTCATAATAATAACCATACTCAATGTGATATCTACAACAACATGTGCTATGAATTGTGTTTATTCGAACATACCAAGGCTTCCATTTATGGAAAGATATTTGGCCCAAGTTAAGTGCACTGTCTATTGTCCTRAATCTCTCATACAATTTTGTCTATGTAATGTYAAGAAATTGTTTAATATGGATTTCACGATCCCTAGATCTTGTTCTCAATTTTAGTACATCTTTTTGGTTGGAAGAAGGCCTAATGTTCTCATGCCATAAAGTCTGTACTAGTCCCTTAACTACTTCAATTAACTTCATTTCAGAATGAGGTAGCCTACCAATGAAGGCCCAAAAATCTGTTGGTCCACCTGTGTTGATTCGATCTCGTCTATTAGAATATCTTCTAAGGKTTTTGATATCGCATTTCACAATATGAGAGGCTTGTTGGAGCAAACATTTTTTTCTTGTGATCTTGATGAMAATTGATTGTAACAAGACATGTYGGGTTACATTACGATCTTTAGAATGATATTTCTTACCAATTTTTYGAAAAKCATCCACAAGGTTTCTAACAATATGATGACTTTTTTAYCATTTTAACGCCTAAAATCATTCTAACAATTGTCAAAATTCTAGATTTTAACAAAGCCAAAAATAATTGACATTTGACGGCATCGCATTTTGGTTCAACATATTGTTTAATGATTTTATAAGAATGATAACGAATAATACGATTAGGTAAGTAACTTACCTTCAAGTGATTCTAGACCACTTTCATCCACCTTAATTTATTTAGGAGTTCTTCATTGCACACTACTCAATCTAGGTAGGGACATTGAACTTGTATTTTGACATTCTTGAATTCCCTGTTGTGAAGTTAACAACGTCGCAGTTCTTTCCCCTCCAATCATTAGAGGATGAATTTTGCGAGGAGAGTGAAAATTCCCATGTATGATTTCGGGAACGTTTGACTATCCAACAAGATGTTGCACCAAATGAACTTATTTAACATAATTATGTGCACTAGTTGCCTCTCTAATTTCATCCATTGCATAATCAAATCCAATAAAATCTTCCGTCATATGTTCATGCACAACAACTTTTTTTTATGCAATAATGATTAGAGGTATAATAGAAGTTTGAAATGGATTGGTCTCTATTGAAATCCTGCACTTTTCTTGTGGTGATGGAGGAGAAACAACAACTACATCTATTCCGCTAGAAATTGGATTGCCCTCTTCTGAAACCCTACATTTTAACATACGTAACCTTGCCTTTATTCTTTCTTCATTTAAATTTTCAATGGGTATTTATTTCCCCAAGTTCTTTCTACTTTGATTCCATGGGTTTCTCATGCTTAAAGAGAAGAATTGGCTTCCAAGCACACCACAGTGAATTTGTCTTGGTTTTATACAAGAAGATACAACTAACAATTCCAATTCCAATTGGACAAATTTGTCTTGGTATTACACAAGAAGACACAACTAATAATTCCAATTCCAATTGAACAAATTTTTCTATGTATTACACAAGAAGACACAAATAACAATTCCAATTCCAATTGGACAAATTTTTCTTCCAATTCTTCCCACAATTGTCTTCCAACAACATAAAATTGTATGTGAATTAAATGCAAGACAAAAAGAACAAAAAATTGTCTGTGTTGATTAAGGTTGGTTGTCATTGATGTCAACCCTTGAAGAAATCCCCGTAGCACAAAGGTTTGGGTAGTGGACCCAATATTGTTTTGTCATGGTTGATAAGAAATAAATATGGATGAACTCCAAAGTGGTCCCCTTATGGTGAAAGCCCTCATGGGAAGATGTTTTGTGGAGTAAGAGAACCCATGCTTAATTGTGGAATAATGAGATGAAGGAAAGTGAATTTTTCAGGGAAAATATCCTAGATGGATATTTCCGGTGGTATGTGGAACGTCACATAATTCCTCACAATTAGAGAGGTATGGCCATGAGAAGTTGGAGACCCCAGGTTTGGGTAATGGACCAAAGTTTGTTAGATGGGTAACGGTATGAGTTATAATATATTTTCAAATAATACTATTCTATATGGATAGTACATGTCATGCCATTTCTGGTGGTATGTAGATCGTCACATAACTCCTCACGGTTTGAGAGTTATGGCCTTAAAAAGTTGGAGGACCCTCATATGTCATCTAGAAGCCCCAAAAGGTCAAAGTAATCAAAGCGGTTTAAGAGATTTTAAAAGGTAAATAATAAAGTGAAGAGATGAGTATATTATAATTCAAAGTGAATACAAAATAAATAATTTCAATAATAAATTTAATGGAGAAATTAGAAGTGGACCCAATCCTAAAATAAGAAAAGTGGGTCAATTGACCTAGAAGATGTTTTTAAGGAAGCTACTTGGAGAGTATAAATAAGAGGCAAGGCTCTCTCATTTGAATCACACTTGAGAATATTTAATATCTATAGGTTTCTTAGGTAACCAAATGATATCTAAGCCGAAATTCTAAGGAAAGTGAAGAAAAGAAGGCTGAAATGCAAGGAAGGATAAATTCTTTTGATGGCGCTTTCTAAGGTATGTTATTTACAGGTCATCTCACCATTTTCGCTATAAATTTTTTTATATAATTATTCAAATCCTGAAATTGCTATGAAAGTGAGAAAACATATTCAATTATCTGTGGTAAAAAATTCAGCTTGTGGGTCGTTGTATTTTGGGAGTTACACTCCGTGGAAAATAGGGTTTATAGTCAGTCCTGAAACTAGTCAAAATCAGGTGTAGGGTTTTTGGAAGGGCAAGGATCGTCAGGGATCAAATCGTAAAGTGTTTCCATTTACGAATAAACGAGATCTAGATATTGAGCATGACTAATCACCTACTCTTCAGTGACAACACCACCCATGGAAACATCACAAGAGATAGGTCCAATGAGTGATTTGGTAAACCACTTAGCCAATAGTTGATCAGGAAGAGGAACTTTGATCAAACAGCTTCTCCTCCTCCACTCATGGATTTGATAAGAAATATGAGTGGATGAGGATTGTTTGAAAGAACTCAAAATTTTGATTCTTGTCTCATACCGAATTGGCAACTGGTAATGTCTCAAAAAGACCATGGCTAGGGTGTTAAAGTCATTAAATAAACCTCATGGTAACTCGATGTACCATTTTTCTTCCGAACTCGTGAGAGTTCGTTGGAAAAGTTGTAATATGATGGAGTCATCCATCAAGGAGTTGGACGAACACCATAGATGAAAATTGATAACATGATTATTCGGATCTTCTCCTACTCGACCATCAAATTTAGGAATGTTGGACGGTAAATTGGCCGGTATGACGGTCCACTAAGGAGAATGTAGGATATGATCATTAAAAATCCTAGACAAATCAAGGAAATCCAAAGTGGTTAGAAAAGTCAATTGTTGGTTCACTTGATTAAATTGGTAGTTTTGAGGGGGAAGACCTGTAGGTATACTAGTAGGACCATAAGAAGTCTACAAATAATTAAACAGTCCTGACAGATTCGGTTGTGGAGGATTTTGAGGCATATAGACCGCAAGGTTGGGTTGATTAGGGATGTTCCCTTGGAAAGGAACATTAGATTGAATTTTTTTACCCCAAGTGGGATTCAAAGAAGCTGGATACGGTTGACCGAGGTTAGGGGGCACAAAAGAATTGACTTGAGGATGTTTCCCCCCAGACGTTTGTAGATTTCCTTGGAAAGGAAGATTCCAAGGTTGAGTTTGTAACATAGGTGTGTTTTGTCCATAAATTGGATTATGGACTCCAAATTGAGGTTTTCCCCCAATTTGAGATTGTGGCCCAATATGAGGTTGTCCCCTAAATTGAGGTTGCCCCCTAGCTTGAGTTTGACCTCCAACAGGAATCTGGAAACCATAAGTGATGGAAATCCTGGTGCCTCCAACTGGATTGGAGCCACTAAGGCTAGGATGGTGATATCCTCCTAACAAAGGTGTAAGAGGAACATAAGGCCCTCTGGAGAGTATCTAGGCAGGTGTAGGAACAAACTGACTCCCAGCGTTATACCCAGGAGGAACAAAAATTCCATAACCTCTAAATGGAGCCTGGGTAGGGATAGAAATGGAAGTATTCAAAGCGTTATACCCAGGAGAAAGTGATGGATTAGGTCTAGACAAAAGTGGTGTCCTAATAGAAGCTTGTTTTATGACCACATTACCGATAGAAACCATGGTAGCTCATGGGACCATAATATAATGGGACATTTGGAGAGGAAGAATCAAGTCAGAACTAACCAATAATTGCTCCAAAATGGTAGTGACACTACTAGTAGTACCAGTGAAATAGTCTAAAGGTACTGTATAGGTAACAGACGTCTCAGTCATTTGTGATGCCATAAGTTGATCAGGACTCACTCCTAGGTTTCCATAAAGATCACGTACTGTCAAAGGGACAGAACTAGGATTAGAAGTTCTGAGAGTGTGAGTTGGGGTCCTAAAATATTCACTGTGAAAATGTGGATCTTCTACTCTAGATCCTGTGCTAGGCCCAGTAGGTACTTCAGTATTATCAACAACAACAATTTCTCTAGACGAGTTCATTCGAAGTATACATGCATCTTGTCTAATAATCAACAACGGATTTGGGGGAAGTCGAAAAGCTTCTAAGGAATCTGAAACTATTTGAAATCCTTCCAAAGAGTGTGTTCTTCCAAATTCATAAGCTACCTCGTTGTTAACTACTCCCTCAGGGGAGCCTTCAGGTGTGTTAGGAAGCAAAGGTTGGTAACCTTCCAGATATTTTGGGGGTATCCCTTGCATCCTACATGAACGGTGAAGGCCGATGTTGGCTGAACCAAATAAAGAACAAAAACAATCTATGGCCCACTAGAGAAAACAAACATCACTCACTAACAAAATCTAAGAATCAAACCAACCAAACAAACCTTCTTATTTCGAATTCACTACTTGGTGATTAAATCCAACGTCACGAAGTCAAGACAAGAAGGGGTTGGGATAAGAGGGCGAAAAATTTACGTTGACAACCTACTTAGCGGACTTACACCTTGGTGCAAGCTCTCACACATAATCGTGGGTATACCCTCCAACGAGGCCAAGTGAGTTTGGCCAATGGTAATTCCAGGTACCGTGAAGACTTTCCCCTCCATAGTCACCTCATGTAAATACCCTAAAGAGATAGGCTACTAAGGTTACCATCTACAACAATGATTCCTAGGGAAACAATCGACAGTATGATCCACACGCAAAGGCAAGGTATCTATCCTGAAATCAACTCGAAAGGCTTTCACTCATAATTGTGGGTATACCTTCAAGCGACCCCCAATAATACACGCAATATCTACACCAAGAGAAAAAAAGCACGGTGAGTAACTCTGCCAGTCTCAATGCAACCTTAGGTTTGACCCTTGTGTGAGAAGGGCTTCCCAGGACAAAATGTAGCAATTGTATTTGAACTCTCCCTATCACAAGATACTATTGTGTGTATTGATGCTTTGGAGAGTGTGCCTTACAACCTATCCCAAAGCGTTATCCTAGCTAATGTTGGTGAAAAAGATCCCTAGAAAATAAAAGTTACTAATAAGTTTTAAATTTATGTTGTGTTTTAGAGATTGTTGTTTACTCAAAAGGGAGATGAAGATGAAACTGATGATGTTGTGACCTTGACCCAATAAAATGAAAAAAGAGATGAATGTGCAATTTTTCGATTCAATGAACTCTAGTTACAATAGGGAGAAGGTATTTATTTTTAAGTACAACAAGCTACAAATTGCAATTTCTTAATTTCGAATGAATACAATTCCAAATAATCATGAACTAAAAAATTTTCCAATTCTCCTCTTTAACCAATATTTCGACTGTAACAATTTTTTTAGGAAATGTTACTAAAAAGAATAAATGAATTCAGTTCTTCATTTTCAAAGAAAAATAAAAAAATGTGATTATGAAAGGAAAATGTAATCCAAGAAAATCAAGACATTCTCAACAGAATTCCCAAATCAAATTCGTAATATAGACAAAATCGAAAAGGACAAGACAACCTTTTGAGATATGTAAGAAAAAAGTGTTTCTTAATCAACAAACAATATGAAAAATAAAATGAATCCAAAACTTGATACAAACCAAAAACCCTATGTCAAACAAGCACCCATATCAAGATCTGAGATTATATCCTTGTGACAATGATCATAGGAAAAAAATTGCAAAATGAAAAGAAAGACTTCCAATCACTGAAAACCAATCAAGAGCAAGCTTTAAAGTCAGAGATCAATCAAACATGGACATTAGAAGTTAACCCCAGGAAACCAAAGAAAAACTGGGAGGGAAAAAGACAGATTGACACACTCCAACAAAACCTACATGAGTCGTCGCTGGCTGGGTATGAGACAAAGTGCGATGAGCAAGGGTCATTGCAGGCTTCTAGAAGAGCATAGTGCAATGTCGTCACACTGGATTGGTCAAGCAGAGTGCGAAACTTATGGGTCATCGCAAGTTGTCAATGAGACACAGTGCGATGATCTCTATAAATGAGTTAAAATTGGGAGAAATACAAAAAACTAATGGAACTTCTAGACCCAGTGAGTCTAAGTGGATCACCCACAGACTTAGAGAATGAAATTTATCAAAGAAAGGAAGGGTAAAAGAAAATGGGAAGAAAAAAATAAAAAAGAGGTTGTATCCCCAGTATGGTCGCCAATTATTTTATGGGACTTATCAGTAAATGCGGAAATAAACAGATCTCCCTAGATCCACCTAGATCTAGAACAAAACAAAACAAAATATGACGCTTTCCCTAAGCTATAACTATTGAGTTTACTATTTAACAAGAGATAGGAAACATACCATTTAAATGTCGCTTCCTCTTTCCATCATCATCCTAGCTATACTCAGGTGCTCCTGTGATATTGAATCTGTAAGGGAACACAAGCCAACCAAAGTGAAAGCAATCCAATATACTCAACAAGAAATTATGCATGTGATCAAGGAATCATACAATAAAACAATATAAGTTTTATGGGAAAGAAACATATCATTGTATTATATTAAAGTGAAAGTGGAGATTACAGCCAAAGCCTTGATGTTGCAAGGTCCCCTCTCGATGAACCTTTTCTCCAAAACACACACTTTCCCCAATCTTGAATGAATAATATCCATAATGACTTGATGAACTAAAATGGAGCCCTCAAGTATGAACTGAAGTAGAATTCCTCATCTAATTCTTAGTCTTGAATCAACCTTATGTTCTTAACCTTTTCCATATGAGATCCCCCTTTATATAGGGGAAAGAGAGATGGTTGAATATATTAGTATGATCCCACAAAATCAGAGAAGTGAGTAAGATCCAAACCATTTGGACACCACCTCATCTTCTAGAAGATCCCCTTCTAGAACTTTCGTGAAACTTTCCCTTTTCGTAGTCTTTTGATATCGTCGCACCCTAGCTGTAGAGCATACTGTAGAGACGTTGCAGGATAGCTTTAGGGAAGGAGGCGATGATCAAGCATCGTCACACCTTGCATATAGTGCAACCTACGAATACCTTTCTTCATAAGGTTTTCAACAAGAAAAATCCAGTCACTTCCCTCATGGTAAAAGATTATTTTTTGGGAACATGAACACATGTTTGTTAATAGATCACTGGGGTGACCAAAATAATGGGTAACAGAGAGGAAGGAGGTAGTAGAGAGAGAGTGATATAGAGTGTGAGAGGAAGGGGGGAGAGAGAGGGAGGGGGGGTATAGAGATATAAAGAGAGAAAGGGGGGGAGAGTGGAGGATATAGAGGGCATGGGATACAATGAGAGAGAAATGGAGGGGGATACAGAGTGAGGGGGATAGAGGAGCACATGAAAGTGAGAGAGGGGGGGTAGAGGGATATGAGGGGAGGGAGGGACTAAGCCAACAAGAGTAAAAGAGAGATTGAGAGTGAGATGGATAGATAGAGGGATAGGGTAGAGAGATATGGAGTAGGGAAAGAAGGGGAAAAGAAAAAGATAGGTCAAGAGTAAGATGGATATGGATAGATAAGGAGGTAGAATGAGAAAGAGGGAAATTGACTGAGAGCGAGAGTGAG
>ML827821.1:48552-59840 GCA_009831015.1 Picea engelmannii
GAGAGAGAGAGAGTCAAAGAATGGGAATATAGAGAGGTAGTGGGTGTGACAATGTGAGGCATGTTGATTCAAGGTGATGTAGGAGAATCATCTCATGACATCCAGCCAGCCAGCCAACCACGTCAAGCGCACGCATTCAAAGCTGAAAAGAGGCACAACTGTCGTTTCGATTTGAAATTAAATGTAATTAAATTGCTTAAGATGTTGAGCTGGAAATCCATGCTCTGCACGGGCATGGAAGTAAATAGGCCTTTAAATGTGTTGTAAGGCTGAGATCTAGATCTGATTTGTGGACTAGACAGCCCATTCAATGCTATTGAATAGGGTAGTTGAGGTTTGGAGGGAAGAGCTCGAAGAGCCCCTCTTGTAAAAGATCAATTTCAATCTCATTTTGGGAATAGTTAGTAGAATGATTGAGCTAGCATGATATAGAGAAGGAGTTGAGACCATGTTACAGGTCATGCTCAGGAACACCCTGTAAATACAAGCATTTTCCATTTTAATACAAATAGCGTTTTTCCTGCATTTTTCATGTGTTAAATCAATGTCTGTGAGTGTTCTTTATATGATATGAATGTATGTTGTAGATGTATGTTAGGCATTTGCAGGGAGTTGTTTAAGTTTCAGGCTTGAGAGGTTCTTTTTGGTTTCATGCCAGGAGGGTGTGATGGAGTACTGCGGTCTCTGAATACTAGTGCATAGATGTACTACTGAACTCTGTGGATTCAGAAAAAGACGTGCCAAGGCACATAAGCTGAAATAAAAAACTCAAAGGAAGACCACAAGGTTGTTGAATACATTGGAGGCAAGGATATGTATGAGAAAACACAGTTGCAGACAGAATCCCTGATGAGTTCTGCAAAGCTCTACCAGGAGGGCATTGAGCAGGTGTAAGGAGTATATAGAAGACAGAACCTCTAAGGAGTTATGCAAGAGCTCTGCCAAGTGGGCATTGTGCATATGCATAGTGATGCACTAGGGAACTCTGTTGTGAGTTCGTAAGAAGCAAGAATCATGGAGGATTCTTGATACTCTTCCAGGTGGGCATGGAGTAAGTACTTTAAGTGAAAAAAAGGGATTTGGTTGAGTTCAGAAGAAGGCGGAAGCTCTGAGGAGTTCTGTAAGAGGCTCTTTCAAGTGGGCATTGAGCATATTCGTAGGGTTATTGAATACCCGGAAATACTCAGCAATAGGTTGCTTGAGTAGACTGAGCGCCAGGAGGACCTCGTAATTCTCCATCTGCAGGAGAAGGAAAGAATATTTATTCCCTTAAGGTATGAGGAACAAGAAATCTCAGAAGAGACAGCACCTTTGTGTGTGTGTGAAGACTCTGCAGGAGTGCAGACGTCAAAATCCTTTGAGGATTTGAGAAGAGAAGCTCAGAGAGATAGCGCTTTATGTGCGCAGATACCTCGTAAGGGCACAGGAGTTGAAGAATCCTTCTAGGATTCGAAAGAAGGATAAAATCTCAAGAGGAGTAGTGCTCTAAGTGAACGAAGCCATAGGTGCAAGGAGTGCAGAGGCCAGAGAACTCTCGAGAAGAGTTTAGAGTTTTCTAAAGCTCAGGAGGAACTGCGTTTTCATACGCGCAGGCGAGTGCTTTTACGCACAAAGGTCACAAGAGATCACAGGGACGAAGCAAAGGTTGAGGCCTTTGAGATTTCAAAATTCTTCCAAGTCTGGGAAGAAAGCACAAAAGCTAGGGAGGAGAAACAACTGCCATTGGATCTAGCTAGAGAGATCTGAACCATTGAGAAGATTTCATGTCCAGGAGGCAGTGTAACAGAGGAGTGCACAGGAGAAAGGTAATGGACCATTGGATCTTGGTCCAATTACCCATCAGTCGTTGGATCTGAAAGGATATGCACAAGGTTTAAACTTCGTGAACAGGAGAGTGAAATTCTTGAAAGGCATTGGTACATCAGGATATTGGCATTTGAGATACCGGAAGTCTCGAAGACAAGAGATCAGGAATCTCAAGGGAGAAAACCCCGAAACACATCAGATTCGTCCATCCATTTTGGACACGTGGCAGATATTGACATCACTTTGGCACATCGGAGGTTGGGAGTGCGAAGGAACAGCGGCGAGGAGGATTCTCACATCGGGAGAACCCAAAATGTGAAATCCTGAAACAGGTTTCCAAGCAGCCGTCATATCAAAGTTTTGGGAATCGGAAATTTGGGGGTTCCGAGGACAAGAGATTCAACATTTTGGCATTTCAAAGCCCAAAATCGGGAAGAAGAAGGAGAAGGTCGGGAAATTTCCACTCGGCATTTCGCGTATCAGCACTTCGAGAGTCGAGAGACTAAGAGGTCGGGCACTTGAGTCAAAAAACCACGAAAGGGACTACGGTCATATAAGGGGAGGTCATGTGGACCAAAGGTATAGCCCAGGGGGCTAACTGAAGTTAAAGTCATTTCGACAAATCGACATTTCAGTGATCGAGAGATCGCGGGGACAGTAGTTCCCGTGACTTCGGGAAATAAAAAGTCCTGAAACCCAAAATGCTTTCAGGGAAAGTCATAGGCGCGTGTAGAGGCCGTGACAGGACAAGAAGGACCAGTGGATTGGGTTTTAACAGAGATTCTAGCAGGGAATCAAAAGATCTAATTCATCTCGGGGATTGAATGAACGATCCTCTGAGCGGATGTAGAGGAGTGAGTTTGTGTCTCCACCAAGACGGTGTCAGAGCGAGAACTCTGTTTGTATATTTCAAGTAGAGGGAAAAGGTAGAATGCAGAAGAAGACAGAGTACTGAAGACTCTGTGATAATCGGTTGCAGGTAGGTGGCAATCAAGAAGACAGAGACAGCAACAGGTTTTCCAGGAGGGCAGACAGAGACAACAACATGGCTATTGAAGGCCGTAGGTATGCTGGGAGGAAGAGAAAAGAAAAAAATCTTGCAGAAATAGATAAAGAAGTAGATAAAGAGCTCGTTGATATAAGGAAAGAAATAGAAAAGCTTGCATTGCATATGCAAAAGAAAGCCAAGTCGATATGGGTATATGAATGGCCCATGAGGAAGTCGAAGGTAAAATGGCCAGTCAAAGAGCTGATGGTCATGAGAGAGCATAGGCTGATAAGAGGATGGATGAGGAATGAGGAAATACTTAATGGAGGAGAAGAAAATGAAATTCAGATGTGCGAACCAGAGACTGGGAGAGATCTCTGTGATGCGGAAGATGAAATGGGATCAACTGAAGATTCCACACACTGCCAGGAGGGTAGAGAAGAAATTCCAAATTGCTAGGTGGGAAAAGAGATAAGTTCACAGTGGGATCTCACAGACTGTCATGAGGACAGCCAGGGAATTTCAATTTTCCAGGTGGGCAATAGATCGAGATCGCTATGGGATCTCATAGACTGCCACGATGGCAGTGAAAGGTTTCCATATTTCCAGGTGGGCAAGGGAAAAGAGATGGGATTGGTCGATTCCATAGACTTCCAGGAGGGAAGCAGATACATCCCATCTTTCCAGGTGGACAGGGGTGAGAAGGTGAGTTGGAATCAACCAGAGAAGCTGACAGAGCAGATGAGCTCGGAGTTGGATTTAGATCAGCAGGAGTAGCTGACAGAGAGGAAGGCTTTGGAGCAGATATTTGAGGCTTCCCAAGAAAGAGAGGAGAATGAGCATTCTGAGGAGTGTCTCAATGATTTTAGCCAGGAAGCTGAGGAATTTGTAGCACTGAAGCTAGAAGAAGAAGAAACCAAAGAGCAGGCAAGGACATTAATCACTCCATGGGAGATGGAGCTGAAGATGTTGGAGGATTGGCTGAACAATCCAGGGCCAACAAGAGGACTAGTAGAAGAACAGTTGTCAGAGAAGGTGATTGAACAATAGGTCAGTCGAGAGAAGACTGCAGAGATGAAATCTGTAGCAGGGTGGAAAGTTAAGGCCACAAAAGAAAATGATGAAGATGAAGAAGGCATGGGAGATCACAGTGATCTTTCTAATTGCAGAAAAATTTTGCTGTTAGAGAAACTGCATGAACAGGGCCAGCCACTGGAGCAGCTGGATGAAGTGATCGAGAAGATTAGAAGGCTGATGGTAGAGTCAACAGAAACTGCCAGTGAGGAGAAGTTGAGAAGAAGAGAAGAAGAAGAAGCAGCAACAGCAGCAGTAGGGAGATGGAGCAGATGAACAACTCTAGATATTTGTTTGGGATCCAGGAGGATTTCAACAACTAAGAGAGGAAGCTCATGAGAAGGAGCTCATGAATTTTGTAGCTGAGGAGTATGATGCAGGAGCATAATCTCACATTAGCCAGCCAGCCAGCCAACCACATCAAGCGCATGCATTCAAAGCTGAAGAGAGGCGCAGCCCTCATTTTGATTTGAAATTAAATGTAATTAAATTGCTTAAGCTATTGAGCTGGGAAGCCATTCTCTGCATGGGCATGGAAGTAATCAGGCCTTTAAATTTTTTGTAATGCTGAGATCTACATCTGATTTGTGGACTAGACATCCCATTTAATGCTATTGAATAGGGTAGTTGAGGTTTGGAGGGAAGAGCTCGAAGAGCCCCTCTTGTAAAAGATCAATTTCAATCTCATTTTGGGAATAGTTAGTAGAATGATTGAGATAGCATGAGATAGATAAGGAGCCGAGACCTTGTTATAGGCCGTGCTCAGGAACACCTTGTAAATACAGGCATTTGCCATTTTAATACAAACAACAACTTTTCCTGCATTTTTCATGTGTTAAATGAATGTCCGTGAGTGTTATTTATATGATATGAATGTATGTTGTAGATGTATGTTAGGCATTTGCAGGGAGTTGTTTAAGTTTTAGGCTTGAGAGGTTCTTTGTGGTTTCATGCCAGGAGGGCTTGAAAGAGTACTGCGGTCTCTGAATACCGGTGCATAGATGTACTACTAAACTCTGCGGATTCAGACAAAGACCTGTCGAGGCATGGAAGATGAAATCAACAACTCAGAGGAAGACCTCAAGGTTGTTGAATACCTTGGAGGCAAGTTTGTGTATGAGAAAACACAGTTGCAGACATAATCTCTGAGGAGTTCTACAAAGCTCTGCTAGGAGGGCATTGAGCAGGTGTAAGGAGGACACAAAAGAGAGAACCTCTAAGGAGTTCTGCAAGAGCTCTTCCAAGTGGGCATTGTGCATATGCATAGTGATGCACTAGGGAACTCTGTTGTGAGTTCGTAAGAAGAAAGAATCACAGAGGATTCTTGATACTCTGCCAGGTGGGCATGGAGTAAGTACTTTAAGTGCACGAAATGGATTCGGTTGAGTTCATAAGAAGGCGGAAGCTCTGAGGAGTTTTGTAAGAGGCTCTGCCAAGTGGGCATTGAGCGTATTTGCAGGGTTATTGAATACCCAGAAATACTCAGCAATAGATTGCTTGAGTAGACTGAGCACCAGGAGGGCCTCGTAATTCTCCATCTATAGGATAAGGAAAGAATATTTATTCCCTTAAGGTCTGAGGAGAAGGAAAGATCATAAGAGACAACATCTTTGTGTGTGTGCGAAGAATCTGCAGGAGTGCAGATGTCAGAATTCTTTGAGGATTCGAGAAGAGAAGCTCAGAGAGATAGCGCTTTATGTGCGCAGAGACCCCGTAGGGGCACAGGAGTTGAAGAATCCTTTGAGGATTCGAAAGAAGGATTAAAGATCAGGAGGACTAGTGCTCTAAGCACATGAAGCCATAGGTGCGAGTGCAGAGGCCAGAGAACTCTCGGGAAGAGTTTAGAGTTTTCTAAAGCTCAGGAGGAACCGCGTTTTCATACGCGCAGGCGAGTGCTTTTACGCACAGAGGTCGCAAGAGATCACAGGGATGAAGCAAAGTTCGAGGCCTTTGAGATTTCAAAATTCTTCCACGTCTGGGAAGAAATCACCAAATCTAGGGAGGAGCAATAGCTGTGATTGGATACAGCCAAAGAGATCTGGACCGTTGAGAAGATTTCACATCCAAGAGGCAGCGTAACAGAGGAGCGCACAAGAGAAAGGATATGGACCGTCGGATCTTGGTCCAATTACCTGTCAGTCGTTGGATCTGATAAGAGCTGCACGAGGTTTAAACTTCATGAACAGGAGGGTGAAGGTCTCGAAAGGCATTGGCGCATCGGGATATTGGCATTTAGGATACCGGAAGTCTCGAAGATAGGAGATCGAGAATCTCCAGGGAGAAAACCCTGAAACACATCAGAGTCATCCATCCATTTAGGACACGTGGTGGAGATTGACATCACTTCGGCACATCGGAGGTCGGGAGTGCGAAGGAACAGTGGCGAGGAGGATTCTCACATCAGAAGAACCCAAAACACGAAATCCAGAAAGGGGTTTCCAAGTATAGCCATCATATCATATTTTTGGGAATCAGAACTTCGGGGGTTCCGAGGACAAGAGCTTCAACATTTTGGCATTTCAAAGCCTGAAATCACGAAGAAGAAGGAGAAGGTTGGGAAATTTCCAATCGACATTTCGTGTATCATCACTTCGAGAGTCGAGAGACCAAGAGTTCGGGCACTTGAGTCGAAAAACCCCGAAAGGGACTACGGTCATATAAGGGGAGGTCATGTGGACCAAAGGTATAGCCCAGGGGGCTAACTAAAGTTAAATCCATTTCAGCAAATCAGCATTTCGGTGATCGAGAGATCGCGAGGATAGTGGTTCTCGTTACATCGGGAAATAGAAAGTCCCGAAACCCGAAATTCTTTCCGAGAAAGTCACAGGCACGTGTAGAGGCCGTGACAGGACAAGAAGGACCTGTGGATCGGGTTTTAAAAGAGATCCCAGCAGTGAATCAAAAGAGCTAATTCAGCTCGGGTATTGAATGAACAATCCTGTGAGCGGACGTAGAGGAGTGAGTTTGCGTCTGCACCAAGATGGTATCAGAGCGAGAACTCTATTTGTATATTTCAAGTAGAGGGAAAAGGTAGAAGGAAAAAGAATACAAAGTACTGAAGACTCTGTGATAATCGATTGTAGGTAGGTGGCAATAAAGAAGACAGTCAGGAGGATTGTAGGATGAGTCTGGAAACACTCGGGATGCAGAGTAACAGCAGCAGGTTTCCCATGAGAGTAGACAGAGACAACAACATGGATACTGCAGGCCGTAGGTATGCTGGGAGGAAGAGCAAAGAAGAAAAACTTGCAGAAATAGATAAAGAGCTCGTTGATATAAGGAAAGAAATAGAAAAGCTTGCATTGCATATGTAGTAGAAAGCCAACTCGAGATGGGTATATGAATGGCCGATGAGGGAGCCGAAAGTAAAATGGCCAGTCAAAGAGCTGATGGTCATGAGACAGCGTAGGCTGATAAGAGGATGGTTGAGGTATGCGGAAAGCCTCAATGGCCGAGAAGAAAATGAAATTCAGATGTGTGAACCAGAGACTAGGAGAGATCTCTGTGATGCGGAAGATGAAATGGGATCAGCTGAAGATTCCAAAGATTGCCAGGAGGGCAGAGAAGAAATTCCAAATTTCCAGGTGGGAAAAGATATGAGAGTGCTGCAGGATCTCACAGACTGTCATGAGGACAGTCGGGGAATTTCAATTTTCCAGGTGGGCAATGGATCGAGATCGTTGTGGGATCTCATAGACTGCAAGGAGGGCAGCGAAAGGTTTCGAGATTGCCAGGTGGGAAAGGGAACAGAGATGGGATCGGTTGATTCCATAGACTGCTAGGAGGGCAGCAGAGACATCCCATATTTCTAGGTGGGCAGGGGTGAGCAGGTGAGTTGGAATCAGCCAGAGAAACTGACAGAGAAGATGAGCTTGGAGTTGGATTTAGCTCAGCAGGAGCAGCTGACAGAGAGGAAGGCATTGGAGCAGATATCTGAGGCTGCCCAAGCAGGAGAGGAGAATGAGCATTATAAGGAGTGTCTCAATGCTTTCAGCCAAGAAGATGAGGAAGCTGCAACACTGAAGCTGGCAGGAGAAGAAACCGAAGAGCAGGCAGGGAGATTAATCACTCCATGGGAGATGGAGCTGAAGATGTTGGAGGATTAGCTGAACAATCCAGGGCAAGCAAGAGGACTGGCAGGAAAAAAATTATCAGAGAAGGTGACTGAACAACATGTCAGTCGAGAGAAGACTATAGAGATGAACTCTGTAGCAGGGTGGCAAGTTAAGGCCACATAAGAAAATTATGAAGATGAGGAAGGCATGGGAGATCATAGTGATCTGCCCAATTGTAGAAAAATTTTGCAACTGGACAAACTACATGAACAGGGCCAGCCACTGGAGCAGCTGGATGAAGTGATCGAGAAGATCAAAAGGCTAATGGTAGAGTCAGCAGAAAATGCCATTGAGGAGAAGTTGAGCAGAAGAGAAGAAGAAGAAGTAGCAGCAGCAGCAGCGCAGAAGGAACAAGGAGATGGAGCAGATAAACAGCTCTAGATATTTGTTTGGGATCCAGGAGGATTTCAACAACTGAGAGGGGAAGCTCATGAGAAGGATCTCATGAATTTTGCAAATGAGGAGTATTATGTAGGAGCATCATCTCATGTCAGCCAGCCAGCCACGTCAAGCGCACGCATTCAAAGCTGAAGAGAGGTGCAACCCTCATTTTGATTTGAAGTTAAATGTAATTAAATTTCTTAAGTTGTTGAGTTGGGAAGCGATGCTCTGCACAGGCATGGAAGTAAATAGGCCTTTAAATGTTTTGTAAGGCTGAGATCTAGATCCAATTTGTGGAATAGACAGCCCATTCAATGTTATTGAATAGGGTAGTTGAGGTTTGGAGGGAAGAGCTCGAAGAGCCCCTCTTGTAAAAGATCAATTTCAATCTCATTTTGGGAATAGTTAGTAGAATGATTGAGCTATCGTGAGATAGAGAAGGAGTCGAGACCTTGTTACAGGATGTGCTTAGGAACACCTTGTAAATACAGGCATTTTCCATTTTAATACAAACAACAGTTTTTCCTACATTTTTCATGTGTTAAGTGAATATATGTGAGTGTTCTTTATATGATATGAATGTATGTTGTAGATGTATGCTAGGCATTTGCAGGGAGTTGTTTAAGTTTCAGGCTTGAGAGGTTCTTTGTGGTTTCATGCCAGGAGGGAGTGAAAGAGTACTACGGTCTCTGAATACCAGTGCATAGATGTACTACTGAACTCTACGGATTCATACAAAGACGTGTCGAAGCGCAGAAGCTGAAATCAACAACTCAGAGGAAGACCTCAAGGTTGTTGAATACCTTGGAGGCAAGGCTGTGTATGAGAAAACACAATTGCAGATAGAATCTCTGAGGAGTTCTACAAAGCTCTTCCAGGAGGGCATTGAGAAGGTGTAAGGAGGACACAGAAGACAGAACCTCTAAGGAGTTCTGCAAGAGCTCTGCCAAGTGGGCATTGAGTATATGCATAGTGATGCACTAGGTAACTCTATTGTGAGTTCATAAGAAGCAAGAATCACGAAGGATTCTTGATACTCTTTCAGGTGGGCATGGAGTAAGTACTTTAAGTGCACGAAAGGGATTCGATTGAGTTCAGAAGAAGGTGAAAGCTCTGAGGAGTTTCGTAAGAGGCTCTGCCAAGTGGGCATTGAGCATATTCATAGGGTTATTGAATACCTGGAAATAATCAGCAATAGGTTTCTTGAGTAGACTGAGCACCAGGAGGGCCTTGTAATTCGAAATCTATAAGAGAAGGAAAGTATATTTATTCTCTTAAGGTCTGAGGAGAAGGAAAGCTCAGAAGAGACAACACCTTTCTGTGTGTGTGAAGACTCTGTAGGAGTGCAAATGTCAAAATCCTTTGAGGATTCGAGAAGATAAGCTCAGAGAGATAGCACTTTATGTGCACAGAGACCCTGTAGGGGCACAAAAGTTGAAGAATCCTTCGAGGATTCGAAATAAGGATAAAATATCAGGAGGAGTAGTGCTCTAAGCGCACGAAGCCGCAGGTGCAAGGAGTGCAAAGGCAAAGAACTCTCGGGAAGATTTTAGAGTCTTCTAAAGCTCAGGAGGAACCACATTTTCATACACACAGAGGTCGCAAGATATCACAGGGATGAAGCAAAGGTCGAGGCCTTTGATATTTCAAAATTCTTCCAAGTCTGGGAAGAAAGCACCAAAGCTAGGGAGGAGCAACAACTACGATTGGATCCAGCCAGAGAGATTTAGACCATTGAGAAGATTTCACATCCAGGAGGTAGTGTAATAGAGAAGCGCACAGGAGAAAGGATATGGACCATCGGATCTTGGTCCAATTACCCGTCAACCGTTGGATCTGACAGGAGCTACATGAGGTTTAAACTTTGTGAACAGGAGGTTGAAAGTCCTGAAAGGCATTGGCGCATCGAGATATTGGCGTTCGGGATAACGAAAGTCTCAAAGATAGGAGATCGGGAATATCCAGGGAGAAAACCCCGAAACACATCAGAGCCATCCATCAATTTAGGACACGTCGCGGAGATTGACATCACTTCGGCACATCGGAGGTCAGGAGTGTGAAGGAACAACGGTGAGGAGGATTCTCACATCGGGAGAACCCAAAATGAGAAATCCCGAAAGGGGTTTCCAAGCAGCCGTTATATCGGAGTTTCAGGAATAGGAACTTCGGGGGTTCCGAGGACAAGAGCTTCGACATTTTGGCATTTCAAATCCTGAAATTGCGAAGAAGAAAGATAAGGTCGGGAAATTGCCAATCGACATTTCACGTATCATCACTTCGGGAGTCGAGAGACCAAGAGGTCGGGTACTTGAGTCGAAAAACCCCAAAAGGGACTACGGTCATATAAGGGGAGGTCATGTGGACCAAAGGTATAACCCAGGGGCTAACTAAAGTTAAAGCCATTTCGGCAAATCGAGATTTCGGTGATCGAGAAATTGCGGGGACAGTGGTTCTTGTGACATAGGGAAATAGAAAGTCCCAAACCCCGAAATTATTTCGGGGAAAGTCACAAGCACGTGTAGAGGCCGTGACAGGACAAGAAGGACCTGTGGATCAGGTTTTAACAGAGATTCCAGCAGGGAATCGAAAGATCTAATTCAGCTCGGGGATTGAATGAACGATCATGTGAATGGACGTAGAGGAGTGAGTTTGCGTCTGCATCACAAAGTCTAGGTATAGGTCTATATCTAGGTCTTACCATGCCTTACCATGTCTAGGACAAGACCATTTCTTTCCTTACCATGTCTTTCCTTTGAATGTACTAAACTTTCTAGTGTCTGAGAGTGTGAGAGGGAGAGAGAGGAAGACAAAGAGGGGAAATAGAGAGAGTGTGTGTGAGAGTGTGGAAGGGAGAGAGAGGAAGGCATAGAATAGGGATATAAAGAGTGTGTGAGGGTGTGGGAGGAAGTAAGAGGAAGGCATAG
>ML827822.1:13036-25834 GCA_009831015.1 Picea engelmannii
CTCAATTAAGGACTAATTCTCATCAACTCCGTTGTGAAACAGGGCATTGGAAAAGGCCAAAAGAAAGGTGGGAAGAAAGAGTATGTATTTTGTGCTTGTCTGGAAAAGTGGAAACAAAAAAACATTTCATTTTAGAATGTGAGGCCCTCAAAGACAGCAGGGAAAATTATGCAGGTATTCTGGCAGCTAATTCTTGGGATAATCTATTCAGCAAAGAGTTTGTTGAAAAGATGGAAGCGATTATTGTAAAACTTCATAGGAAAAGGGCCGAATACAAAATCCAGATGGAAAAACAATCTGTCCCACATGCTATTTTTAACCTCGTGGACGTTAAAAATACTTTCTTTCTTTCTTTCTTTCTAGTTTTAATGGAAATACAATACACACACATACATATATATGCTATCGGATCATCTAGTATTTTGCAGAAAAAGTGTATAATTTGTGTTTGGATGGTATTTAATTTCAATTATTTATAAATGCATTAAAATTTAATCATATCATTTTTAGAAAAAGAATTTATTTAATTTTTTACCAATAACAAGTTTCTTTCTTAATGGACACAAATTTAATTCATTAATTATTGATGTTAAGGTTAAATGATACATTGAAAAGTGTTCTCTGGTTTATTAGCATTACTCAAATTGGATAGCTAGTAACAACCACATTGAAGGATACTTATTTCTATTTATTAAACATTTATGTAAAAAAACAGTTTGTAAAAACGTCCATGATAAAACTTAAAATTGTCTTAACCAGTTTGTAAAATTGTTCATGATAAAACTTAAAATTATCTTAGCGGGTTGTACCATGTCAACAAATCATTTACTACCCTGGGGCCTGCATTTACCACCCTCGTATTGTTTTCTACTCCCTGGTGGCCAAGGAATAATTAAATAAATCAGGAATGTTAATGAATAATGAGATTATTCATTAATCGGATCATGACTTAAAATGTTAACAAATCATTTTTAATGTAGTTGTTAGTGGTTATGTTAATTAAAAACATTGGATTTTATTTTATAATTTTATTTAAACATGTAATAATATTTATATAAAAATATATTAATAAACTTTATTTAACAATAACTTTTGTATTAATAATTAATAATATGAAAATTATTAATAGATTATAAATAATAGAATTATGATGTATTAATTATGAATGAATTTACAATATTATTGATTATTTATTTGATATATTATTAGGGTGTTGTTTAATTGTTTTACGAAATGGTATTTTTTGCAGGAATCTGGTGATATAAATTTACACAAAATCACAAAAAACCTTGGAGCACTCGGATTATACATAAATAATAACTCAAATATGTGGATTCAATAATTTCTAGGCGGATTTGGCACAAATGTCTCCAGAAAATATTGTTAAAAAAGAATCATTTCGTAAAACGTTTAGAGTACGACTATTATTAGTCCTTGCCAAAGACTATAGCAATGAGTTTTCGTTCACGAGCTATTAGTTTTGTAGTTGATCAAAAAATTTCACTACTTTTTATAGTTTAACATTACAAATTAAATCATATTAATATTTTTAAATATTTACATTTGTTTATGATCCAAAAAGGATCTAGAGAAGACTAAGGACAACTCAGAACTCGCAGAAGCAACTGAGGAAGCTCAGAATGACCTCAATAGATAGAGAAAGAGAAAAAAATCAAAGTCCTCAAAACTCAGTGAAAGTGGTATCATCATGAAGAGTGCATCGTAATATTTCCAACAGCGTAAATGGTTCGTCAAACAAAGATATGGATCGAATGATATTCGCAGTCAAAGTTTGGTCAACCTAGCCCAATCAACAGGGGATGAGTCAGCATCCATATTGTTGATGTCAGCATCAATACAAATGATGTCAGCATCCGTACAGTGTACGTGGCACACGCAGGAGGCGACACGTCTCATGCTAACGTTAGCATGGTGACATGGAAACACCAGAGGCTACCACATGTCACTCGTTTTTGGATTTTTCAGTTCGATCCGTGGACCAATGAAAAAGAACCACGAGGCAGTCCATACAACCACGTTGCAGACCATATGGTGACGTGGCATGCTGACGTGGCAGGTGACTGTGCAAGTGGTTGTCATGGTTTAATGGTTGGCTTCCACGTGGCCTAGTCATGGGATGCCACTTTTATCCAGGTGGATATCGGTGGCCACCCACCTTTTCCAATTGGCTCAAAACAACTTTCTGGCAATTTTGGCAATTTACTATTTTTAGCAGGTTTTAACTTCCAGGGCCATTTTGAGGGCCTAAATGAAGGTTTTTCAATATAGATGTTCTTAATGATAGCCAAAGGACTATTTGAGCCCCCAAAAATGAATCTCCTCGACAATACAATTCCAACGAGCTACCATACGCCTAAAACGAAGATCGTATGCAAAAGTTACGACCCTGGAAAGCTGATGTACTACCTTACCCAAACAGGGCCCACATGACTTTTGGTGCTTCATCTCCTAGGGTTAGGTTTTTGGATGTCTAGAAATTTTGACATTCTCGTTTATTGTAAAAAGGCCTTCAGAGTCTCATTGTAATCATCTTCTTGCGAATGCGAGTAGCCGTCACATCTTTTCTCAGAGATAAATTGCCACCATTCTAGCGAGTCTTTCACTCTGCATTTTTACAGTGTCTATACATTTTTTTCATTAATAGAAATCATGTATTACTGTATATTTGTGTTTATAGTTGTATCTCTGATGCATTTATGTCATATTATTGAATATCTGTGATATCTCTGTGCATTTCTTTATTCTATCTCCGCTCTCATTTCGTGCTGAAAATAATATGGATTAGTGGTATCAGAGCAGGCTGTTCTTGGTCATTATTTTCAATGCATGTCCCCAGCGAGGTCCGAGTATAGAAATTTGGGTCTCAAGCTTGTCTCTCTTTAGGAAAATCGCTCTCACACACCCAAGAAACCCTCAATGGCAGAAGAAAAGAAAAACAACGAAGCAGACGATCCTATCGATCTGTTGCTTAAGAAAGCTCTCACGCGACAGAGGGATGAAATGATGGAGAATTTTTCCCACATCCTTCAATGCCTGCCAATAGCAACAGGCACATCTTCATCAAGCAACCACTTTGGAGGCACCTCTCCTTTCAAGGTACAAGTTAATTTTGATATTCATGTATTTGAAGGACAGATAGATGCAGAAGCCCTAAACAAATGTTTAAATCTGCTAGAAGGTTATTTCTCTGTTCACAAATTTTCTGACAAAGAAAAGATCACCTTCACACTCGTTAAATCTCTCCTCCATGTAAAACAATGGTGGGAAACTTATTGGGAGCAGAGTTCCACAGAGGAGACTGAAATATATGGGGCCAATCCCACTTGGGATTTTTTTATGGATGCGGTAAAGGAACAATATTACCATGTTGGCAACTATGAGGACCAGTACATGAGATGGACCACACTGCGGCAAGAGAGGAGCCAAGCAATTACGCAGTTCACTAATACCTTCCATACCTTGCGCACCAAGCTAGGTATCAAAGACTCTGAACGACATTTGGTTTTGAAATACCATGGGGCTCTACATAGATACATCCAAACTGAAATGGATTTTATAGATATCTCATCACTCAGTGTTGCCTATCGATATGCTATTAAAATTGAGCAGAAATTTAAGCACTAGAACAAACGGGAGTTCAGGTCTGCAAATCCACAACAACCAAAGTATGATAAAGACAACCCTAACAAACAGTCTCTCGAAAACCAGTCCAAGAAACAGGAAAAGAAGGGTCACGAGAAGACAAACAAGGACACCGGAAAATGGTGCGATTTCTACAAAATCCCTTGACACAACACCGATGAATTTCCCTCAAAACAATCATTGGTGGTTGAGATCAAAGACAAGGAGTCGAGCCCTGATTCAGAATTTGATTCTGAAAATACTTGTAAAGGACAGATCATTGATGTAGACCCCACTGCTATTGTCACAACCACAACAATTCAACCAGAAGAACCAACGGATCCTGAAGAGGGGGAGTGCCTTTTTCATTCATAGACGTCGGTGAAGGGGACCCCACTACATTTTATTGTTGATAGCGGAAGCCAGAAGAACTTCATCTCAACAGAGGTCATCAAACAGTTGGGATTTTCGACAACACCACACCTGTAGCCATACAACATTGGGTGGCTTCGCCAAGGACAAGATCTTCGTGTCAGCCAACAGTTTCGATTATCATACGACATTCAAACTTTCAAGGATGAGTTATTATGTGATGTTTCCCCACTGGATGTCTGTGATGTGCTCTTGGGCCAACCATATATGTGGAGACGCCATGTTATTTATGAGTCTCAACCCCGTAGTTTCATTGTTACTTTGGGGGATCATCTCTACAGAATACCAGAGGTAGTTCCAACTACTGTTCCACCTAAAAAGTGTTGCAAGGTAGTATCTCATACTGCAAAATTCAACTTCTTCACAATCTGTTCAAAAGAAGAACAAAAGGACATTGCAACCACTACAGCCTCGCCCCAAGCACCTTCTATCCAACAGAAGCAGGTCGACAAGGTTGCAGCAAAGCAAAAAGATTCTTGTTGTACATTGTCCACTCATGTATCTCGACTTGTTGAACAACCTCAACCTCAATTGGTTCATGATATACTTCCACAAACTGAGCAGCGCAACGTCTCCAACAAGACAAGCAGCTCACCAAGATGCAGATTCAACAAACGCTTTTCCTTCTCCCCTGGGAGCTCAATGCAATGGAGACCATTGCTTCCTAAGGAGGGAGGATTGATCCAAGTGCATATCAGTGGCCAACCACCTTTTCCAACTGGATCAAAACAACTTTCTGGCAATTTTGGCAATTTACTATTTTTAGCAGGTTTTAACTTCTGGGGCCATTTTGAGGGCCTTAATGAATGTTTTTCAATATATATGTTCTCAATGATATCTAAAGGCATATTTTATCCCCCAAAATGAATCTCCTTGACGATACCTTTCCAACGAGCTATCATACGCCTAAAACGGAGATCATATGAAAAAGTTACGACCTCGAGAAGTTGATGTACTAGCTTACCCAAACGGGACCCACATTGCTTTTGGCGCTTCATATCCTAGGGTTAGGTTTTTGGATGTCTAGGAATTTTGGCATTCCCGTTTATTGTAAAAAGGCCTTCAGAGCCTCATTGTGATCATCTTCTTGTGAATGCAAGTAGCTGTCACATCTTTTCTCAGAGATAAGCTGCCACCATTCTAGAGACAGTCTCTGTACATTGATTTCATTAATAGAAATCATGTATTACTGTATATTTGTGTTTATGATTGCATCTTTGATACATTTCTATTATATTATTTAATATCTGTGATATCTCTGTGCATTTCTTTATTATATCTCCGCTCTCATTTCGTGCCGAAAATAATTTGGATTAGTGGTATCAGAGCAGGTTGTTCTTGATTGTTTTTTTCAGTGCATGTCCCTGACGAGGTCCGAGTATAGCAAGTTCGGTCTCGAGCTTGCCTCTCTTGAGTAAAATCACTCTCGTACACCCAAGAAACCCTCAATGGCGAAAGACAATAAAAATGACGGAGCAGACGATCCTATCGGTCTGTTGCCTGAGCAAGCTCTCACGCGACAGAGGGACGAAATGATGGAGAATTTTTCCCACATCCTTCAATGCCTGCCAATAGAAATAGGGGAATCTTCATCAAGCAGCCACTTTGGAGGCACATCATCTTTCAAGGTACAAGTTAATTTTTATATTCATGTATTTGAAGGACAGATAGATGTATAAGCCCTAGACAAATGGTTAAATTTGCTAGAAGGTTATTTCTCTGTTCACAAATTTTCCGACAAAGAAAAGATCACCTTCACACTCCTTAAAGCTTTCCCCCGTGTCAAACATTGGTGGGAAACTTATTGGGAGAAAAGTTCCACAAAGGAGTCTAAAATATAGGGGGTCGATCCCACTTGGGATTTTTTTGTGGATGCGGTAAAGGAACAATATTACCATGTTGGCAACTATGAGGACTAGTACATGAGATGGACCACACTGTGGAAAGAGAGGGGCCAAGAAATTCCAGAGTTCACCAATACCCTCAATACCTTGCACACCAAGCTAGGTATCAAAGACTCCAAATGACATTTGGTTTTGAAATACCATGGGGCTCTACACAGATACATTCAAACTGAAATGGATTTTATGGACATCTCATCACTCGGTGCTACCTATCGATATGCAATTAAAATCGAGTAGAAATTTAAGCACCAGAACAAATGGGAGTTCAGGTCTGCAAATCCGCAACAACCAAAGTATGAAAAAGATAGCCCTAACAATCAGTCTCCCGAAAACCAATCCAAGACACAGGAAAAGAAGGGTCACGAGAAGACAAAGAAGGACACCGGAAAATGGTGTGATTTCCACAAAATCCCCTAGCACAACACCGATGAATGTCGCTCAAAACAATCATTGGTGGCTGAGATCAAAGACAAGGAGTCTATCCCTGATTCATAATTTGATTCTGAAAATACTGGTAAAGGACAGATCATTGACACAAACCCCACTACTATTGTCGCGACCCCAACAATTCAACCAGAAGAACCAACAGATCTTGAAGAGGGGGAGCACCTTTTTAATTCATAGATGTGGGTAAGGGGACCCCGCTGTATTTTATTGTTGATAGAGGAATCCAGAAGAATCTCATCTCAATAGAGGTCGTCAAACAATTGGGATTTTCAACGACACCACACCCACAGCCATACAACATTGGGTGGCTTCACCAAGGAAAAGATCTCTGTGTCAGCCAACAATTTTGATTATCATACGGCATCCAACCCTTCAAGAATGAGGTATTATGTCATGTTGCCCCACTGGATGTTTGTGATGTGCTCTTGGGCCAACCATATATGTGGAGACACCATGCTATTTATGAGTCTCGACCCCATAGTGTCATTGTTACTTTGGGGGGTCATCTCTACAGAATACCAGAGGTAGTTCCGACTACTGTTCCACCTAAAAAGTGTCGCGAGGTAATATCTCATACTGCAAAATTCAACTTCTTCACAATCTGTTCAAAAGAAGAACAAAAGGACACTGCAACCACTACAGCCTTGCCGCAAGCACCTTCTATCCAACAAAATCAGGTCGACAAGGTTGCAGAAAAGCATAAAGATTCATGTTGCACATTGTCTTCTCATGTATCTTGACTTGTTGAATAGCCTCAACCTCAACAGGTTCGTGATAGACTTCCACAAATTGAACAACGCGACGTCTCCAGCAAGACAAGAAGCTCACCAAGATGTAGATTCAACAAATGCTTTTCCTTCTCCCCCGGGAACTCAACGCAATGGAGACCATTTCTTCCTAAGGAGGGAGGTTTGATCTAGGTGGATATTGGTGGCCACCCACCTTTTCCAACTAGATCAAAACAACTTTCTGGCAATTTTGGCAATTTACTATTTTTAGCAGGTTTTAACTTCCATGACCATTTTGAGGGCCTAAATGAAGTTTTTTCGAGATCAATGTTCTCAATGATATCCAACGGCATATGTGAGCCCCCAAAATGAATCTACTTGATGATACCTTTCCAACAAGCTATCATACACCTAAAACGAAGATCGTATGCAAAAGTTACGACCCCAGAAAGTTGATGTACTAGCTTACCCAAACAGGGTCCACATGACTTTTGGCGCTTCATCTCCTAGGGTTAGGTTTTTGGATGTCTAGGACTTTTGGCATTCCCATTTTTTGTAAAAAGGAATTCAAAGCCTCATTGTGATCATCTTCTTGCGAATGCGAGTAACCGTCACATCTCTTCTCAGAGATAAGTTGCCACCATTCTAGCAAGTCTTTCACTTTGTATTTTTACAATCTCTGTACATTTATTTCATTAATAGAAATCGTGTATTACTGTATATTTGTGTTTATGGTTGCATCTCTGATACATTTTTGTTATATTATTGAATATCTGTGATATCTCTGTGCATTTCTTTATTATATCTCCGCTCTCATTTTGTGCCGAAAATAATCTGGATTAGTGGTATCAGAGCAGGTTGTTCTTGATCATTTTTTTCAGTGCATGTCCTCGACGAGGTCCGAGTATAGAAAGTTGGGTCTCAAGATTGTCTCTCTTGGGGACAATTACTCTCGCACACCCAAGAAACCCTCAATGGTGGAAGAAAAGAAAAACGACGGAGCAGAAGATCCTATAGGTCTGTTGCTTGAGCAAGCTCTCACGTGACAAAGGGACGAAATGATGGAGAATATTTCCCACATCCTTCAATGCCTATTGATAGCAACAAGCGCATCTTCATCAAGTAGCCACTTTGGAGGCACCTCGCCTTTCAAGGTACAAGTTAATTTTGATATTCATGTATTTGAAGGATAGATAGATGYAGAAGCCCTAGASAAATGGTTAAATCTGCTAGAAGGTTATTTCTCTGTTCACAAATWTTCCAACAAAGAAAAKATCACCTTCGCACTCCTTAAAGCTCTCCCCCATGTCAAACATTGGTGGGAAACTTATTGGGAGCAGAGTTCCAYGGAGGARTCTAAAATATATGGAGCCGATCCCACTTGGGATTTTTTTGTGGATGCAATAAAGGAACAATATTACCCTGTTGGCAACTATGAGGACTAGTACATGAAATGGACCACAYTGCGGTAAGAGAGGGGCCAAGCAGTTCTGGARTTCACCAATACCTTCCATACCTTGCGCACCAAACTGGGTATCAAAGACTCCAAATGACATTTGGTTTTGAAATACCATGGGGCTCTACACAGATACATCCAAACTAAAATGGATTTTYTGGACATCTCATCACTCGGTGCTGCCTATCGATATGATGTTAAAATCAAGCAGAAATTTAAGCACCAGAACAAATGGGAGTTTGGGTCTRCAAATCCACAACAACCAAAGTATGATAAAGATAGGCCTAACAAATAGTCTCCCGAAAACCAGTCTAAGACACAGGAAAATAAGGGTCACGAGAAGACAAAGAAGGACACCGGAAAATGGTGTGATTTCCACAAAAGCCCATAGCACAACACCGATGAATGTCGCTCAAAAAAATCATTGGTGGCCGAGATCAAAGACAAGGAGTTGAGCCCTGATTCAGAATCTGATTCTGAAAATACTGGTAAAGGACAGATCATTGATGCAGAACCCACTACTATTGTTGCGACTACAGCAATTCAACCAAAAGAACCAACAGATCCTGAAGAGGGGGAGCACCATTTTCATTCACATATGTGGGTGAAGGGGACCCCGCTGCATTTTATTGTTTATAGCGGAAGCCAGAAGAACCTTATCTCAACAGAGGTCATCAAACAGTTGGGATTGTCGACAACACCACACCCACAACCATACAACATTGGGTGGCTTCGCCAAGAAAAAGATCTTTGTGTCAGTCAATAGTGTTGATTATCATATGGCATCCAACCCTTCAAGGATGAGGTATTATGTGATGTTTCCCCATTGGATGTCTGTGATGTGCTCTTGGGCCAACCATATATATGAAGACACCATGCTATTTATGAGTCTCGACCCCATAGTGTCATTGTTACTTTGGGGGGTCATCTCTACAGAATACCAGAGGTAGCTCTGACTACTATTCCACCTAAAAAGTGTCACAAGGTAGTATCTCATACTGAAAAATTCAACTTCTTCACAATCTATTGAAAAGAAGAACAAAAGGACACTGCAACCACTACAGCCTTGCCCCAAGCACCTTCTATCCAACAAAAGCAGGTCGACAAGGTTGCAGCAAAGCGTAAAAATTCTTTTTGCACTTTTTCCTCTCATGTATCTCGACTTGTTGAACAGCCTCAACCTCAACAGGTTCGTGATAGACTTCCACAAACTGAACAACGTGACGTCTCCAGCAAGACAAGCAGCTCACCAAGATGCAGATTCAACAAACGCTTTTCCTTCTCCCCCGGGAACTCAACACAATGGAGACCATTGCTTCCTAACAAGGGAGTATTGATCTAGGTGGATATCGGTGGCCACCCACCTTTTCCAACTGGCTCAAAACAACTTTCTGGCAATTTTGGCAATTTACTATTTTTAGCAGGTTTTAACTTCCAGGGCCATTTTGAGGGCCTAAATGAAGGTTTTTCAAGATTGATTTTCCCAATGATATTCAAAGGCATATGTAAGCCCCCAAAATGAATCTCCTCGATGATACCTTTCCAACGAGCTATCATACGCCTAAAACGGAGATCGTATACAAAAGTTACGACCTCGAGAAGTTGATGTACTAGCTTACCCAAACGGGGCCCACATGACTTTTGGTGCTTCATCTCCTAGGGTTAGGTTTTTTGATGTTTAGGACTTTTGGAATTCCTGTTTATTGTAAAAATGCCTTCAGAGCCTTATTGTGATCATCTTCTTGTGAATGCGAGTAGCCGTCACATCTCTTTTCAGAGATAAGATGCCACCATTCTAGCGAGTCTTTCACTCTATATTTTTACAGTCTATGTACATTTCTTTCATTAATAGAAATCATGTATTTCTGTATATTTGTGTTTATGGTTGCATCTTTGATACATTTCTATTATATTATTGAATATCTACGATATCTCTGTGCATTTCTTTATTATATCTGCGCTCTCATTTCGTGCCGAAAATAATCTGGATTACACTTGGTAGTTAGAAAATACCCAATGAAGGACCGAGAACCGAATTTCAAAAATAAAAAGGGTAGGTCTACCAATCTAGCAGAGCCCTGCCAGATCTTGTGGCCAACTCATATATATGTGTGTGTATGTGTGTGTGTGTGTGTGTGTGTTATAAAAACAACCCAAAAGGGGAGGCTCATGGGCTCGACCCCTAGACCTCCCCCATTGCATACGCCTTAACTATAGCTCTGCCACCGTTGGGCCAAACGGCCCCATTGTTTATACCACTCCCGATTATTATTTAAATTTTGAAATCCGCCAGTGCACAGGGGGAGGTGCACGACGGTGCGACTGGGCATGAGAACCGAGACACCAATACAGAGAATTAGATGCAGGGAGCAAGCACGAAAATTGAGACAATTTTTCTGAAGGGCCTGGGAGTGCCAAAGTCGGATCAAGGCGTGGAGATAGTCATTTTTGGGTAATTCGACTCCAAAAACTCAATGATGTTGTATGTTTTCTTATCTGAGAAAATATTCTGCAACTTAATTCCAAAATTAGGTATACTTATGTAGTTTGCCAATTTCTTTTGTTGAGATAATAAAAAGGCCTAGCCTTTTGAGAGCAGGACCCAGAGACATAATCCACTAGGGACGAGCTCCATTATCAATTTTTTGTGTTCATATTTGAGGCTAATGTCTCTTCATTATTTATTTTTTCTTTAATGGTGCACTTTAATTTATTCTCATTTAATACAATTTTTTATAAGACACTTCAATGAAAATATCCCAAATCATGTTGGTATCAGAGCAGTCATATTTGATGTGAATTGTTGAGTGTGAATTCTTACTAGGGACAAGCATAAGAAGGGTGAAGGAACCCTTAATACATGCAATCCCAAAGTTGGTCGTGCATCCCAAAGGAAGAAAATGGTAGAAGAGGACAAGTGTGATGAACAAGAGAAAAACTTCCATATGGTCATTTATCGCATCTCATAAATGGTCGAACGAATGTATGGAGACTACGATAAGAGGATGAAGAAGAAAGGGAAGAAAAAGGAAGAACAAGATGATGATGATGTTTCAGTAAATCAAGGGGTTGGAGGAGACCCTCCCGAGCCTCCATATTCACCATCAAGTTCTAGTTCTTCTTCCTTTGAGCATTCTCTTCATTCTCATCATTCTAGACATAAAGCCTCTTTTAAGAAACCATTATTAAAACTTGATGTATAATTTGTTTTACTTGTGTTTAATGGAGATGATAATCCTGAAAATCTAGATAAATGGATCTGACAGGTTGAATCATATTGTTGTGTTCAATAGATTGATGAAGAGGAGGTTAAAGTGAAATTGGCCTCTCTTCGGTTGGAAGGCACCGATCTCATGTGGTAGGAAAGAAAACTTCAGGACAAAAGTAAGTGTGGTAATTTTCTTTCCTCATGGTCAGAAGTTAAATCAGCGATAAGGAAGCAATTTTATCCATTGGTTTATTTACATAAAGCAATGATGGAATGACAAACTTTAAGACAAAGTAAAGGTCAAAATGTACAAAGTTTCACAGAAGAATTTAGGAAGAAATCTCTTGCATTAAACATTCCTTTGGATTCTTATGAAACTTTAATGAAGTATATTGGCACACTTCATAGTTATATTTGTCATACTTTGTTATTGTTCAACCCCACCAGTCTTGATGAAGTTTGTGTGCAAGCCACTCACATTGAGAACAGGGGAAAGCATGTTCAATAAGATACCACAAAGAACCTTCCAATCTCTCAGATAAACCATTTAAGAAGTTTAAAAGGAAGGGCAAGAAGACCGCCATGGTAAAGAGAGAAGAAGAAAATACATCTTGCACTCATTGTAAGAAAAGTGGTCACTATAATCCCCGATTTCATGGGATAACTATGAGATCATGTCTCGAGACCCACAGGTCCTAGACATGGAGTACCGAGAGTAGGATTGACCTGAGTATGGCCCTGGAGGGCCCAGCTTTCTTCTTCTTCATCACACTTGTCCTATCAACAGCAGTAGCATCCGTCACCTTCGGCTTGGACTTTCATCAGAGAAGACTCTTGCTCCTTAAGGTAATTGGTCTAGGTATCATGGTATGTGTCATGTTTGATCATTATAACTTTCAGATATATGCATCAGATTCCTTTCATTTCTGACAACTGCTTGGATCTTACACGAACCCACTTGACCA
Source organism: Picea engelmannii (assembly GCA_009831015.1). NCBI lineage: Eukaryota > Viridiplantae > Streptophyta > Pinopsida > Pinales > Pinaceae > Picea > Picea engelmannii. The sequence continues at coordinate 25,819 of ML827822.1, forward strand.
TGGTTGGGGGGGTTGA
>ML827823.1:29958-42810 GCA_009831015.1 Picea engelmannii
GAGAGATGACATTTGGCAATCCCAAGATGCGACATGTGGCATCCTTGCGAGGTACAATGGATCAAATATTTCCCTCTTGTGGTTAGAGACCCACAACCACAAGGCAACCACTTTCCTTGGTACACCAGAACTCAACACTCTCTCTTACCTAGGAAAGTGTTTCTCACCAAACCCATCTTGTCTCTAAAGTAGACATGCTTGCCCCTTGGCAATGCCTTGGTGAGAATATCTGCCACGTGTTGATCAATCGAAATATACTAGAGCTTCACTACCCCATGTTGAACCCAATCTCTGATGAAGTGGTATATGATCTCAATATGCTTCGACCTTTCATGAAACAATGGATTCTCAAAGAGTTTGATACAACTCTGATTATCGCAGTGAATGACCGTCAGAGACAACTCCAAACCAAATAAACCAACCAGCAACTTACAAAGCCAAATGGCCTCGCAACTAGCCTGACTAGCTTCCATGTACTCTACATCGGTCGAACTCAAAGCAACTGACTTTTGCTTTCGATTAAACCAGGAAACAACTCCTAATCCCAAGCCAAAGCAACACCCTGAGGTGCTCTTCCTGTCAGTAGCACATCTTGCCCAATCTTCCCTTGTTGAGAAGGGTTTCCTGGGATATTTCTTGTGCATGGTATTTCTTCTTGTGATCTTGGTTATTGCAGCAATTGTGAATGGTGTAGTTGCATTTGTTTATTGTTCAAGTAAATGCTAAAATTGAAATAAACCTCATGCTTGAGCTTGGCATAGTGAAAATTCAACATGGAATCAGAGCATAGGTCTTGAAGAACCCATTGCACAAGCTTCTAGCAGCCATCCTCTCACTTCTGCAGAATCGTACGACCCTCCTAGGGTTTCCGGAAAATCCGTACGACCCTCTCTTTTTGGGTATTCCAGCACTTAATATTTGGAAGTTGGGGCTAAAAATTGCATAGGAGTGTACGGCCTCCTTCAGCACACCTCCAACAACCTTCAAATTGCAATTCCGAGCATTTTGAATTTTTGGCCCTAGGATTTCTAGGGTTTTGCAATTTTCTGTAGAAAATTCAAATTTAAGGTGTTTGCAGCTCATTGAAGGAGCCTTTCAGCTCACCAATGTTCTTCTGACTTTCAAGGCTTATGTTTGGCAGTCATAATCCCAACGAAACCTAAGATTGCTAGCCTAGCCTAGTCGTTAGGTTTCCTAGCCCGGTTGATAAAGGTTTGTGAAGAATTTGAAAATATGATGAACAGAACTATGATGGAAGATAAGCTTGATGGATCAAGCAAATAGTCCATGGAAGCCAAGACTTCAGAGAGATGAAGACATCAAAGAATAAGCCTTCTTATTCATTTCAGCACTCTCAGATATGGTTCCTACTAATGATGATACTTGGTTAATTGACAGTGGTGCCTCCAGGCACATGACCGAATCTAGAGATCCCCTGACTAATCTTGTTGAGAAAGAGACCAATCTACATGTTGTTCTTGGAGACGATGCTAGATATAAGGCGAATGGGGTTGGAACTTCTACCTTCCAACTAGATTCTAACATACCTCTTCAGTTAAGTGAAGTACTATATGTACCTAGGATGAAATGGAACCTTGTCCCCATTTCTGCCTTAGAAGACAAAGGCTACAAGGTTACCTTTTCTGAAGGAAAAGTTCTTGCATGGCACAAGGACTCACATATAAATTCGGCCAGAGTAATTGGTGTTCGAGAAAGCAACTTATACAGGTTAACTATTAGACCAGTCCAGGCCCTGTTACATGATACTATCAGCTTGAGTGAGCTATGGCATAGGAGACTTGCTCACATTCATTATAGAGCCCTTCCAGCTCTAGGCAAAATGGTAACAGGTCTTCCAGAGATACAAATTCAGCATAAAGGTGTTTGCAAAGGTTGTGCCCTTGGAAAAAATGTAAAGGGGTCCTTCTTGAGCAGTAACAATAGATCCAAGGAAATCTTGGACTTAATACATTCAGATGTGTGTGGGCCAATGATTGTTGCCTCCCTGAATAGATATTTGTACTATGTACTCTTCATAGATGATCACTCTCGGAAAACTTGGATTTATTTCCTAAAGACCAAGGATGGAGTCCTTGCAAGATTTCAAGAATTCAAAGCTCGGGTTGAGAACCTGACCGAAAGAAAGATCAAAGTACTAAGATCAGATAATGGAGGAGAATACACCTCCAAGGATTTCAGTAATTTTTGTATTGAAGTAGGGATCAAGAGGGAGTACTCAAGTCCTTACAACCCTCAACAGAATGGGGTTGCAAAAAGGAAGAACAGAACCATTATCGAGGCAACCAAAGCAATGATACATGATCGGAGTCTACCTATGATCTTGTGGGCGGAAGCATGCATAACAACAGTATATGTTCAAAACAGGAGTCCTCACCAGATTTTGAAGAACGTAACTCCCGAAGAAGCCTACACCGGAGTGAAGCCTGAGATTAGACACTTCGAGATATTTGGGTGTCCAGTATACTTTCATGTACCCAAAGAAAAGAGGAACAAGCTAGACCCTTCAGGCAAGAAAGGTACATTTGTGGGATACAGTGAATCTTCAAAGGCATATCAGATCTACATCCCTAGTCAAAGACAGATTGAAGTGAGCAGAGATGTTATCTTTGAAGAAGAGATAGCCTTTCAAAGATCCAGAGAATCTCAGACGGAGATTGACAGCGAGACAGCACCTTCCCCCCTCCAGCAGTTCAAAGGGAGACATCCATTATTCCAGTTGATCCAGTTGTTCCAGTTGCTCCAGTTGATATCCCCAGAGACATTGCAGTAGGCCATAAAAGGCCTCCCTGGGCTCGACAAACTCTGCAAAAGGCAAAGGGCCATGCAGCTCCTTAAGGCACATTCCAAGAGAGCAAGAGACCAAAGAGATTTTCGAGATAATTTTCAACCATGAGCCACATGATTGATACAGAGCCTTCTTGTCATGGAGCAGCAACAGGTGAGCAGGTATAGCAACATGCCATGACAGAAGAATATCAGTCCATCTTGAAGATTGATGTATGGGATATTGTTCTGAGACCAGAAGGGAAGTCTGCAATGACTTCCAAGTGGATCTATAAGATCAAGCATGCAGCTGATGGAAGTGTCGAGAAATACAAAGTGAGATTTGTAGCCAGAGGATTCTCACAAGTAGAGGGAGTTGACTATGATGAGACATTTGCTCCAGTAGCCCGATACACTTCCATCTATACTATCATTGCACTAGCTGCATCCATGGGTTGGAAACTACATCAGATGGATGTAAAGACAACCTTTCTCAATGGTGAGATTCAGGAAGAAGTTTATATCAAGCGGCCAGAAGGATTTGTGATACACGACAAGAAATCTCACGAGAAGATTGATGGATTCTTGATGAGTTTGGGCTTCAGCAAGAGTGTTGTTGATCCAAACCTATATTATCATATTGTTGGTGACGAGTGTCTGATCTTGGTCCTGTATGTGGATGACTTATTCCTTACCGATTCAGAAAGACTTATTGTTGAATGCAAGCGAGCATTGACTTCTGAATTCGAGATGAAGGATCTAGGCATGATGTGCTACTTCTTGGGACTAGAAGTATGGCAGAGGACTGATGAGATTTTCCTGAGTCAAGGAAAATATACAGTGGAGATATTGAAGAAGTTTTGTATGACAGACTGCAAATCCATACCTACACCAATGGTGATGGATTTGAAGAAAATGAACGATGCTTCTACTGATTCAGGCGAGATTGATCCACATTTATACCCACAATTGATTGGATCATTGATGTATCTGGTTAACACCAGACCTGATATATGTTATGCAATAAATGTACTTAGTCAATTCATGAGTCAACCAAGACAGACTCACTGGATAGAAGTAAAGCATGTATTGAGATATCTACAAGGCACAGTTAGATATGGCCTGAGATATGCCTCTAGTGTAGACTTGAGTTTGTAGGGATATGCCAATGCATATTGGGCAAGGAGCGCAGTGGACCGAAAGAGCACATCTGGTTGTTGTTTTACCTTAGGGTCTGCCATGGTTTCCTGGTGCAGCAGGAAACAGAGCTCTGTGGCCTTGAGTACTGCAGAAGAAGAGTATATAGCGTTGAGCGTGGCAGTTCGCAAAGCAGTGTGGCTTCGCAAGCTCCTGACAAATGTATTTGATCATGAGATGGATCCTACTATTATTCATTGTGATAACCAGAGCTGTGTGAAGCTCTCTAAGAACCATGTGTTTCACAATAAATCGAAACACATTGAGATAAAATATCATTATATCAGAGACATGGTGCAGAGGAAAACAGTACACGTGCAGTACCTTCCTACACATGACCAGATTGCAAATATCTTCACCAAACCGCTTGCCAAGACTAAGTTCGACTACTTCCGTGAGAGACGGCCTGGTGGAGAATGCCTCCCTAACTGAGAGGGAGTGTTGATGATTACAGCTTCGTAAGACATACCCAGAACACGTTCTCCTCTGAGACTGAGTGAGTCGACCTGTGAGAGAGCCCATGAGTTGGGTGTGCCCATGTGATGGGTGTTTCGTTCCTCTCTGAGACTGAGATGAAACGATGTGTGCCCCTGTGTGGGGTGAGGATGCCCATGAGATGGGTGTGTCGTTTGAGATGAAACGATGTGTACCCCTCTAAGGGGTGAAGGTGCCCATGTGATGGGTGTATCGTTCTCCTCTGTGTAGAGAGTTGAGAGTCGAGACGATGTGGTACTCCAGATGATTCTCCTGTGTGACTCAGTGAGATAGAGATCTATTGAGTAGGACATCCCTGTGGCTGAGCAGAGGTGGACATGCCCCTAGTGGCTGAGCACTAGTAGGTGTGTAAGATCCCTTGCTATATTGTCTGAGAGTGAGATTTACCTGTAACCCTAATTGTTATTTAAAGGGTACAGGTCGGCTCCACCATATGTAAAAGATAATTAATGTTTGTTGTAATAATTAATTATTTTCCGAGTTATTGAGGTCAGCCCTGTTGTGCCAATAAACACCACTTTTGGTATGTTCAGTCTAGTAGAAATAAAGGTAATTTCCCCATTGAGGAAACACACAACACACACAACTCACATGTAATTTGGAAATTTCAGCAAGTACATCTTCTAGGGCTAAAGTGCACACCTCTCTTGGGCACTAGCTTATTGGTTTTTGAGAGCAACCTTTTGTGTGCTAGGTCTATGGTGTGAGAGGTCTTTCTCTTGAGAATATAGCAAAGGATTGTTGGGTTTTCTTCCCTTGTTGAGAAGGATTTCCCGGGATATTTCTTGTGCATGGTATTTCTTCTTGTGATCTTGGTTATTGCAGCAATTTTGAATGGTGTAGTTGCATTTGTTTATTGTTCCAAGTAAATGCTAAAATTGAAATAAACCTCATGCTTGAGGCTGGCATAGTGAAAATTCAACATGGAATCAGAGCATAGGTCTTGAAGAACCCATTGCACAAGATTCTAGCAACCATCCTCTCACTTCTACAGAATCGTACGACCCTCCTAGGGTTTCCGGAAAATCCATACGACCCTCTCTTTTTGGGTATTTACTTGGAAGTTGGGGCTAAAAATTGCATAGGAGTGTACGGCCTCCTTCAGCACACCTCCAACAACCTTAAAATTACAATTCCAAGCATTTTGAATTTTTGGCCCTAGGGTTTCTAGGGTTTCTAGGTGAAGGTGCCAATGTGATGATGTATCGTTCTCCTCTGTGTAGAGAGTTGAGACGATGTGGTACTCCAGATGATTCTCCTGTGTGACTCAGTGAGATAGAGATCTATTGAGTAGGACGTCCCTGTGGATGAGCACAGGTGGACGTGCCCCTAATGGCTGAGCACTAGTGGGTGTGTGAGATCCCTTGTTATATTGTCTGAGTGAGATTTATTTGTAACCCTAATTGTGATGTAAAGGGTACATGTCGACTCCACCATATGTAAAAGATAATTAATGTTCGTTGTAATAATTAATTATTTTTTGAGTTATTGAGGTCGGCCCTGTTGTGCAAATAGACATCACTTTTGGTCTGTTTAATCTAGTATAAATAAAGGTAATTTCCCCATTGAGGAAACACACAACTCACATGTAATTTGGAAATTTCAGCAAGTACATCTTCTGGGGCTGAAGTGCGCACCTCTCTTGGGCGCTAGCTTCTTGGTTTTTGAGAGCACCCTTTTGTGTGCTAGGTCTATGGTGTGAGAGGTCTTTCTCTTGAGAATATAGCAAAGGATTGTTGGGTTTTCTTCCCTTGTTGAGAAGGGTTTCCTAGGATATTTCTTGTGTTCTTATGCATGGTATTTCTTCTTGTGATCTTGGTTATTGCAGCAATTGTTAATGGTGTAGCTGCATTTGTTTATGGTTCAAGTAATTGCTAAAATTGAAATAAACCTCATGCTTGAGCCTAGCATAGTGAAAATTCAACACCTATATCTCGTAGCATCCACCAACTGGGAAACTAAAGCGCTAAGCTTCTTCTAGTTGCTAACAATAGGCATAGACATAGGCCTAGAGTCCTCCATCTGAAACCTGCTCAAGATGTCTGCAACATAATTCCCCTGCCCCCAGAAAGATATGACCGCTATAGCAATAATGCTCTGAATGGATGTGTATCTTGCAATTGGTGTGAATGTCTCATCATAGTCAACTCCCTCTACCTGAGAGAATCCTCGCGCCACAAATCGAGCCTTGTGTTTCTCTATGCTGCCATCTGCAGCATAATCCGTCTTATACAACCATATGGAAGTCACAACTGACTTCCCTGCTGGCCTCGGTACCACCTCCCATACATCATTGCGCATAATGGACTCATACTCCTCCAGCATGGCATCTCGCCAAACCTGCTAGTCAACTGCATGCGCAAATGTCTTGGGCTCTGAATCTGTGATGCTCGTCACCATCGCCAAGTAGGACCCAAGCCTATCTAGTGCTCTACTCTCTCTTAACAACCCCCTAGGCTCTCTAACATTCTCCTTGGCTTCCTTCAAGGTCTCCTAAAACCATCTCGGTTTCCTCTTCCTTAGAGTAACCAAAGGAGAAGTAAGATCTTCGTGCCCACGAGTCTGTCTCAGATCTCATGCCAATACTCTGAGTTCCTCAAGTCTTTGCACCCTTTGCCTGCACCCTCTGCAACTGTGAACCTGAAGTTGTGCAAGGTGACCCTGTCACCCCTGAAACTGGTGTACTCAACACCTGAGGCTGTGCTCCCTCTGAAACATCAATCTGTGTCTATGGAACCTCCTCAATAATGTCTCTCGACTCAAGAGACCTCCTGAAAGCTCTACCCTCCTCAAATCTAACATCTCTACTCACCACCACTCTTCGTTGTGATGGAATGTAGATCCGGTAGGCCTTCGAGACCTCTGAGTAACCAACTAGAATCCCTTGTTGGGTTGTGGGGTCTAGCTTTGTCCTCTACTTTGAGGGGACATGAGAGTATGTCAAGCATCCAAAAATCTTGATATGCTCAACATCAAGCCTCTTACCAGTGAAGGCCTCCTCGTGAGTCTTCTTCCCCAAAATCCTGTGGGGACTCCTGTTCTGCAGATAAACTACAGCAGCACTCGCCTCAGCCCATAAGTATAAAGGCAAAATCTAATCATGCCACATAGATCTCGATACACCTGTAATCGGTTCTTCCTCTCGGCAACCCCGTTTTGTTGGGGGTTGTAAGGCACGATCATCCGTCTTCTGATCTCTGCGTGGGAACATAAGTCTACATACTCACCTTTATTGTCTGACCACAAGACCTTGATCCTCTTTCCTGTCTGGTTCTGATGCAGGAGCATCGCCTCCAAAGTCAAAGACGCAAGCGTGGAGACAAGGATATGACATCTCAGCATTAATTCAGAAGTAAATCGAGTTGTTAAGATATTTTGTAAACAACATTTTTAAATATGTCATGTTTGTAAAGTCGTATAGGACAGTAAGGGGTTGCAGATATGCAATGTTGACTCTTATTTGGCAATAACTGGTAGTTATTGTAATAGGACAAAGTAGGTAACCGCTAAGAGTTGATAGGATAGGTTATAGACAGGACGACGAGAGCTCGTGGAGCCAATCCTTAGATAGTTTGTTGTTGCATTGTAAAAGTATTATGATGATTATGAGATAGGAAGATAGAGATCGGTAGAGCAGAAAAGAGTAGGAGAAAGACGTAGTGGATAACTGCAATATTATGTAATTTGTTTCATGAATGAATAGAACAGACAGAATTGTCCCAAATCTTGGACTATGTTCATTTGATGTATGAATGAATGAATGTTATATTCTGTGAATGTCGTTTATTTTCATTTTGTTCATGTATGATTTTTCGAGAAATTGATTGTATGAGTTCGTGACGAAACTGGATAAGTTTCCAATCGTTTCTCTTCTGAAACAAGAATGCAAGGTGTGCATCTCGAACGCAAGGAGTGCGTCGATTGAGTCTAAGGCTGACTCAGAGGAGTTCAAAGAGAACAAAGGAAACTTAGACCAGGTGCAAGGAGTTCACAGCGTCAAGACGCGACCAAGCATCGAAGAACTAGAACAGAGGAACGTCAGGTGGGCGAGGAGAATTTATTTTCAAGAAATCCTTCAAACCGAGTTATCGAAATCCCCGAACGCAAGGAGTGCGTGGGAAATCGAAATCCTTTAAGGATCAAGCTCAGAAGGGATAGCACTTTTCACAAGTGTTGACGAGATCCAAGAGTCGGACTCGTAGGAGGAGCAAAGGTCGAAACCTTTGAAGACTGAGAAATCTTCTAAGTCAGAAGAAATCAGAAGCTCGGGAGGAGGAGCGACGATGGCCATTGGATCACAGTGCGAAAGATCAACAGTCGTGTGATCAGAGCAAAGTGCATGAGCCTTAGCGCTTCGCACATGCAGGAGAGAGAACTTACCAAAGTTCCGAAGTCCCAAAGTAGTTTGGGACCGTCCATCGTCAAGGAAGACAGGTGGCGAGAGATCCACAACTCTGAAAGTTTGTGGACGAAGAGGAGGAAAAACACCTAAAGTAGGATCCTGACCGTTGATCGCCAGAGGGTACGTGTCAGCAGATCAACAACTCCGAGAAATCTATTCGAGACTTGTTCAGTTGAGATTTGAAATTCCTGAAGCGCGAAGAGCCAAAGGGCCGAAGTGAATCTGGACCGTTAGATCCAGAAGGATACGTGTCGGCGGGTTGTGAGTTCCAGAGGAAGGCAAAGGTGAAATGTTGAAACACCCGAAGCCCGAATAGCCGAAGAGCCGAGAGTCGTCGATCTGCAAGGGGACACTTGTCAACAGATCACAAGCTCCGGGTAACTTGTAGTGGGGTTTCAGTTGAGAACTGAGATTGCCAAATCCCGAAGACCCGAAGTGAATCTGAGTCGTGGATTCAGAAGAGACGTGGCGTAAATCTGAGAACTCCAGGTAAAGTCCCGAAGTAATTAATAGTCGTCAGATCTAAGGGAGACGTGGCATAGATCCATGCACTCCAGGTAAAGACCCGAAGTAATCCTCGATCGTCATATCAAGTGGACACGCATCATTGGATTATAGCCTCCAGATAAAAGTCACTGGGAAAAAGGGTGAAGTTTGAGATTTGAGATCTCAGAAGTCCGGAGACCCAGAGAAGATCTCGACCGTTGATCAAGAAGAGGGTCACAGGACCATTGATCTGGGTTGAAAGGTCAAACGCTCGAAGTAGAAGCAGAGTCGTTGATTGAGCAGGACAGGTGTCTGTAGATCGTCAACTCCGGAAGATTGAAGTACGGAGGAAAGCAGGGATTGAGATTTGAAAAGCCCGAAGCCTGGAATCACGAAGGAGATCACATCTGTTGATTCAGGAGGGGCAGATTTGGTCCGTAGATTTGAAAAGGGCAGATATGAACCATCAGTTCAGGCAGTACCGTCAAGATCGGGAGATCGACGGTCCCATAGCATTGCGAGGGCAGTAGTTGCGCGAACTTTAAAACATTAAGGGAGGGTCGCAATCCAAACCGTGGTTTTGACAAGAGGACACGTGGAGGCTCAAAGAGAATTGCGGGTTGAAAAGTAGTTTGATCCCAAACCGCTTTTGGTCGCGCCGCAATCGCGTGGTCACGTGAGGTTGTCACCTAGCGTCACATCAAGAGGGGCTTATCAGAAAAGGAGCTAACGCCCAGTACTCTAAGATTTCGCAAGAGAGCGAAAGGGAAGGTTGCGGGTACCATAAGACCTGCACCATGGAGCCGAAAGGGCATGTGTTTAGATACAGAAGGAGACCATTAAGGTTTCAAAGAGTCATTTGACTCAAGAATAGGAGATCCTTGACAGGGAGGTCGTGTATCCCTATGGGGGAGTAGGGGGGTTGCATCAAGTTCTCCACAAGAGCTTTGAACTCTTGGAACCTCTTGAAGACCTCACTCTTGGCCTTCAGGAAATAGATCCAGGTCTTCCTAGAGTGGTCATCTATGAATGTGAGATAATACTCACAACCACTCAAGGACACCTAAGACATGGGCCCACACACAATTGTGTGTACTAAATCCAATACCCCAGCTGACATGTTGTCACTGCTGGGAAAAGCAGCCTCGGTAAACTTACCAAGCGCACACCCTCTGCACACATCCTGATGCTCTAAGATGAACTATGGCACTCCTTTCACAACCTCTCTCAGCCCTCCAAGAGCCCCATGATGAAGGTGAGCCATCCTCCGATGCCATAACTCGCATAACTTATTGTTGTCGCTACTCGTTGCCAAAGCATGTAGGGGCTGAAAAAACAATCTGTATAGTTTACCATTCCTCACTCCAATCACCTACCCTGAGGTGAGACGAGACCCCTTAGGGTGTATGAGAACCTTTGTCCCTCTGAAGGACACCTCAAGACCCCTGTCCTCGAGGGTGGAAACTGACATCAGATTCTTCTTCAACCCAGGGATGCACAACACATCCCTGAACGAAATGGGTGGCATGCTCTCCCTCTAAAAAGTAAGTGTGCCACGCCCAGCAACCTTGACTATTGTGTCATCACCAAGCGCAATCTCCATCCTGACCTCAGGATCTCTGAGATCAGTGAAGTGCTCTCTCACACCTGTCATGTGGCACGAAGCTCCACTTTCTATGTACTAGATGATGGGTGTCGTCTCAACTGAAGTGCGGCAAATAAGGAAAGCACACTCCCTCTCAAACTGTGCCTGAAACTCCTCCTCATTTGTTGTAGCTATTGTACCATCGGGCTTCTTCTTCCTGTTAAGACACTATGAAGCATAGTGCTCCATCTTCACTTTGCTCATATCTCTCTTTTGCCCACTACCACTCTCTCCATGTGGCTTGGCCCCCATCTTGGGACCCTATCGAGCCCCCTTGCCGACCTTCTTCTTGCCCTTTGAGCAAGATCCTCATCACCTTCAGATATCCGCTGCTATCATGAAGACCCAGAGCTGCATCTCAACTCCTCCTATACGAAATCATCCCAAAGTCTCTCCCAAGTAGGCATGACCTCTCAAGCAACAATGCCACGTACAATTGAACACCAAGGTTTGGAAAAGTTGTTTAAAATTGTCCTCACCATAAAGTCTGGATCCACAATCTCTCTGACCATTGCTAACTCGTCTCTAATCTGAGTGAATCTGCCAAGGTATGAAGTGACCGACTCTGACCAGAGCATCTGAATGCGATGAGCTTCTCCTGCATAACCATCTTCTGATTCTAGTTGGGACTCTGGTAAACCTTGCACAAGGATGCCCACATCTCAAATGCATAGTCTTTACCAGTCAAGTGGGGTATGATGTGATCCATCACTGCATCACAAATAGTCCTTTTCGCCTTGGTGTTTTTCTTCCTAAAATATGCATCCAACAATAGTGATGGAGCAGGTGCAGGAGGAATCACCACGGGAGCTTGAACTATATCCCATAGTTCAAGATCCTCCAAGATGAAAATGATCCTCGTCTTCCAAGGGGACCAGTTGCTAGCTCCGGCTACCCTATTCTCTGCCCGCATCTGGGATACTGACATAGTTGTCCACTGAAACTCAAATTGATGTAAACTGCAAAAGAAATCAGCCTCAACATTTGACACACAAGCGTGAAATAAGGTTGTCCAATTATTCTTCGAATTTAATCAAACATAAATATAAATATTAACTAATTATTCTTTTCAATTTAATTTTTCACTAACTTAATTTTGGTACATGATAACAGGTTAACTCTTCCTCTCTTAACCATTTAATATTTTGAGCTCTTGGCACTCTTTACTATTCTTTAGCTTCATTTGTCCCTGATGATGGGTGGAGTGTCCACTCAAAACGTTGGACATTTCAAAACATTAGACAAAGTTTAATCCAGAAAACTCGACAACAATATCACTAACTGTGAAAATATTCAGTCTCGAACAATTTGTTTTTTTTCATGTGGTTCACGACACCGAAGACCGGTAGCTCGCTACGCCCACGTAACCCCCCCCCGAAATCTGCGAGAGAACATGGGGAGGCCAAGATTGGTGGGATATTGATTGCTCAACAACATGAGCAACATACTCAACAACAAGAGTATCTTATAGACCCATTAAGGGCATCACATTTCACTTACAAGGAATTGAACCTGGGTGGGGAGGATAACAATCATTCCTCCCAACTACCCAAGCTACATCCAATGGACAGTCTCAAACATTTTGTTATGTTAACTGTAGCATTATTATCTTAATTTGTTTTTGAAAGATATGAACTATTTATGTCATTAATAACATAATATCCTACTGTACTCTTATTGTTATTTTTGCTCCTAATCGGGATAGGATAAAATAGCATTAGCGTAGATTAATTTAGATTAATCATAAATAGTTTGTTTAAGCTTAGATTAAAATTTATCTTAGAACATTATGTTCTCATATTCATAATCGAAAATCTTTAGAGCAGCAACTAGGCCCACATAC
>ML827823.1:52868-68441 GCA_009831015.1 Picea engelmannii
GATCAGAAGACGGATGATCGTGCCTTACAACCCCCAACAAAACGGGGTTGCCGAGAGGAAGAACCGATTACAGGTGTATCGAGATCTATGTGGCATGATTAGATTTTGCCTTTATACTTATGGGCTGAGGCGAGTGCTGCTGTAGTTTATCTGCAGAACAGGAGTCCCCACAGGATTTTGGGGAAGAAGACTCACGAGGAGGCCTTCACTGGTAAGAGGCTTGATGTTGAGCATATCAAGATTTTTGGATGCTTGACATACTCTCATGTCCCCTCAAAGTAGAGGACAAAGCTAGACCCCACAACCCAACAAGGGATTCTAGTTGGTTACTCAGAGGTCTCGAAGGCCTACCGGATCTACATTCCATCACAACGAAGAGTGGTGGTGAGTAGAGATGTTAGATTTGAGGAGGGTAGAGCTTTCAGGAGGTCTCTTGAGTCGAGAGACATTATTGAGGAGGTTCCATAGACACAGATTGATGTTTCAGAGGGAGCACAGCCTCAGGTGTTGAGTACACCAGTTTCAGGGGTGACAGGGTCACCTTGCACAACTTCAGGTTCACAGTTGCAGAGGGTGCAGGCAAAGGGTGCAAAGACTTGAGGAACTCAGAGTATTGGCATGAGATCTGAGACAGACTCGTGGGCACGAAGATCTTACTTCTCCTTTGGTTACTCTAAGGAAGAGGAAACCGAGATGGTTTTAGGAGACCTTGAAGGAAGCCAAGGAGAATGTTAGAGAGCCTAGGGGGTTGTTAAGAGAGAGTAGAGCACTAGATAGGCTTGGGTCCTACTTGGCGATGGTGACGAGCATCACAGATTCAGAGCCCAAGACATTTGCGCATGCAGTTGACTAGCAGGTTTGGCGAGATGCCATGCTGGAGGAGTATGAGTCCATTATGCGCAATGATGTATGGGAGGTGGTACCGAGGCCAGCAGGGAAGTCAGTTGTGACTTCCATATGGTTGTATAAGACGGATTATGCTGCAGATGGCAGCATAGAGAAACACAAGGCTCGATTTGTGGCGCGAGGATTCTCTCAGGTAGAGGGAGTTGACTATGATGAGACATTCACACCAATTGCAAGATACACATCCATTCAGAGCATTATTGCTATAGCGGTCATATCTTTCTGGGGGCAGGGGAATTATGTTGCAGACATCTTGAGCAGGTTTCAGATGGAGGACTCTAGGCCTATGTCTATGCCTATTGTTAGCAACTAGAAGAAGCTTAGCGCTTTAGTTTCCCAGTTGGTGGATGCTACGAGATATAGGTGTTGAATTTTCACTATGCTAGGCTCAAGCATGAGGTTTATTTCAATTTTAGCAATTACTTGAACCATAAACAAATGCAGCTACACCATTAACAATTGCTGCAATAACCAAGATCACAAGAAGAAATACCATGCATAAGAACACAAGAAATATCCTAGGAAACCCTTCTCAACAAGGGAAGAAAACCCAACAATCCTTTGCTATATTCTCAAGAGAAAGACCTCTCACACCATAGACCTAGCACACAAAAGGGTGCTCTCAAAAACCAAGAAGCTAGCGCCCAAGAGAGGTGCGCACTTCAGCCCCAGAAGATGTACTTGCTGAAATTTCCAAATTACATGTGAGTTGTGTGTTTCCTCAATGGGGAAATTACCTTTATTTATACTAGATTAAACAGACCAAAAGTGATGTCTATTTGCACAACAGGGCCGACCTCAATAACTCAAAAAATAATTAATTATTACAACGAACATTAATTATCTTTTACATATGGTGGAGTCGACATGTACCCTTTACATCACAATTAGGGTTACAAATAAATCTCACTCAGACAATATAACAAGGGATCTCACACACCCACTAGTGCTCAGCCATTAGGGGCACGTCCACCTGTGCTCATCCACAGGGACGTCCTACTCAATAGATCTCTATCTCACTGAGTCACACAGGAGAATCATCTGGAGTACCACATCGTCTCAACTCTCTACACAGAGGAGAACGATACATCATCACATTGGCACCTTCACCTAGAAACCCTAGAAACCCTAGGGCCAAAAATTCAAAATGCTTGGAATTGTAATTTTAAGGTTGTTGGAGGTGTGCTGAAGGAGGCCGTACACTCCTATGCAATTTTTAGCCCCAACTTCCAAGTAAATACCCAAAAAGAGAGGGTCGTATGGATTTTCCGGAAACCCTAGGAGGGTCGTACGATTCTGTAGAAGTGAGAGGATGGTTGCTAGAATCTTGTGCAATGGGTTCTTCAAGACCTATGCTCTGATTCCATGTTGAATTTTCACTATGCCAGCCTCAAGCATGAGGTTTATTTCAATTTTAGCATTTACTTGGAACAATAAACAAATGCAACTACACCATTCAAAATTGCTGCAATAACCAAGATCACAAGAAGAAATACCATGCACAAGAAATATCCCGGGAAATCCTTCTCAACAAGGGAAGAAAACCCAACAATCCTTTGCTATATTCTCAAGAGAAAGACCTCTCACACCATAGACCTAGCACACAAAAGGTTGCTCTCAAAAACCAATAAGCTAGTGCCCAAGAGAGGTGTGCACTTTAGCCCTAGAAGATGTACTTGCTGAAATTTCCAAATTACATGTGAGTTGTGTGTGTTGTGTGTTTCCTCAATGGGGAAATTACCTTTATTTCTACTAGACTGAACATACCAAAAGTGGTGTTTATTGGCACAACAGGGCTGACCTCAATAACTCGGAAAATAATTAATTATTACAACAAACATTAATTATCTTTTACATATGGTGGAGCCGACCTGTACCCTTTAAATAACAATTAGGGTTACAGGTAAATCTCACTCTCAGACAATATAGCAAGGGATCTTACACACCTACTAGTGCTCAGCCACTAGGGGCATGTCCACCTCTGCTCAGCCACAGGGATGTCCTACTCAATAGATCTCTATCTCACTGAGTCACACAGGAGAATCATCTGGAGTACCACATCGTCTCGACTCTCAACTCTCTACACAGAGGAGAACGATACACCCATCACATGGGCACCTTCACCCCTTAGAGGGGTACACATCGTTTCATCTCAAACGACACACCCATCTCATGGGCATCCTCACCCCACACAGGGGCACACATCGTTTCATCTCAGTCTCAGAGAGGAACGAAACACCCATCACATGGGCACACCCAACTCATGGGCTCTCTCACAGGTCGACTCACTCAGTCTCAGAGGAGAACGTGTTCTGGGTATGTCTTACGAAGCTGTAATCATCAACACTCCCTCTCAGTTAGGGAGGCATTCTCCACCAGGCCGTCTCTCACGGAAGTAGTCGAACTTAGTCTTGGCAAGCGGTTTGGTGAAGATATTTGCAATCTGGTCATGTGTAGGAAGGTACTGCACGTGTACTGTTTTCCTCTGCACCATGTCTCTGATATAATGATATTTTATCTCAATGTGTTTCGATTTATTGTGAAACACATGGTTCTTAGAGAGCTTCACACAGCTCTGGTTATCACAATGAATAATAGTAGGATCCATCTCATGATCAAATACATTTGTCAGGAGCTTGCGAAGCCACACTGCTTTGCGAACTGCCACGCTCAACGCTATATACTCTTCTTCTGCAGTACTCAAGGCCACAGAGCTCTGTTTCCTGCTGCACCAGGAAACCATGGCAGACCCTAAGGTAAAACAACAACCAGATGTGCTCTTTCGGTCCACTGCGCTCCTTGCCCAATATGCATTGGCATATCCCTACAAACTCAAGTCTACACTAGAGGCATATCTCAGGCCATATCTAACTGTGCCTTGTAGATATCTCAATACATGCTTTACTTCTATCCAGTGAGTCTGTCTTGGTTGACTCATGAATTGACTAAGTACATTTATTGCATAACATATATCAGGTCTGGTGTTAACCAGATACATCAATGATCCAATCAATTGTGGGTATAAATGTGGATCAATCTCGCCTGAATCAGTAGAAGCATCGTTCATTTTCTTCAAATCCATCACCATTGGTGTAGGTATGGATTTGCAGTCTGTCATACAAAACTTCTTCAATATCTCCACTGTATATTTTCCTTGACTCAGGAAAATCTCATCAGTCCTCTGCCATACTTCTAGTCCCAAGAAGTAGCACATCATGCCTAGATCCTTCATCTCGAATTCAGAAGTCAATGCTCGCTTGCATTCAACAATAAGTCTTTCTGAATCGGTAAGGAATAAGTCATCCACATACAGGACCAAGATCAGACACTCGTCACCAACAATATGATAATATAGGTTTGGATCAACAACACTCTTGCTGAAGCCCAAACTCATCAAGAATCCATCAATCTTCTCGTACCAAGCATGAGGTGCCTGCTTGAGTCCATACAGGGCTTTCTTCAACTTGCACACATGAGATTTCTTGTCGTGTATCACAAATCCTTCTGGCYGCTTGATATAAACTTCTTCCTGAATCTCACCATTGAGAAAGGTTGTCTTTACATCCATCTGATGTAGTTTCCAACCCATGGATGCAGCTAGTGCAATGATAGTATAGATGGAAGTGTATCGGGCTACTGGAGCAAATGTCTCATCATAGTCAACTCCCTCTACTTGTGAGAATCCTCTGGCTACAAATCTCACTTTGTATTTCTCGACACTTCCATCAGCTGCATGCTTGATCTTATAGATCCACTTGGAAGTCATTGCAGACTTCCCTTCTGGTCTCAGAACAATATCCCATACATCAATCTTCAAGATGGACTGATATTCTTCTGTCATGGCATGTTGCTATACCTGCTCACCTGTTGCTGCTCCATGACAAGAAGGCTCTGTATCAATCATGTGGCTCATGGTTGAAAATTATCTCGAAAATCTCTTTGGTCTCTTGCTCTCTTGGAATGTGCCTTAAGGAGCTGCATGGCCCTTTGCCTTTTGCAGAGTTTGTCGAGCCCAGGGAGGCCTTTTATGGCCTACTGCAATGTCTCTGGGGATATCAACTGGAGCAACTGGAACAACTGGATCAACTGGAATAATGGATGTCTCCCTTTGAACTGCTGGAGGGGGGAAGGTGCTGTCTCGCTGTCAATCTCCGTCTGAGATTCTCTGGATCTTTGAAAGGCTATCTCTTCTTCAAAGATAACATCTCTGCTCACTTCAATCTGTCTTTGACTAGGGATGTAGATCTGATATGCCTTTGAAGATTCACTGTATCCCACAAATGTACCTTTCTTGCCTGAAGGGTCTAGCTTGTTCCTCTTTTCTTTGGGTACATGAAAGTATACTGGACACCCAAATATCTCGAAGTGTCTAATCTCAGGCTTCACTCCGGTGTAGGCTTCTTCGGGAGTTACGTTCTTCAAAATCTGGTGAGGACTCCTGTTTTGAACATATACTGTTGTTATGCATGCTTCCGCCCACAAGATCATAGGTAGACTCCGATCATGTATCATTGCTTTGGTTGCCTCGATAATGGTTCTGTTCTTCCTTTTTGCAACCCCATTCTGTTGAGGGTTGTAAGGACTTGAGTACTCCCTCTTGATCCCTACTTCAATACAAAAATTACTGAAATCCTTGGAGGTGTATTCTCCTCCATTATCTGATCTTAGTACTTTGATCTTTCTTTCGGTCAGGTTCTCAACCCGAGCTTTGAATTCTTGAAATCTTGCAAGGACTCCATCCTTGGTCTTTAGGAAATAAATCCAAGTTTTCCGAGAGTGATCATCTATGAAGAGTACATAGTACAAATATCTATTCAGGGAGGCAACAATCATTGGCCCACACACATCTGAATGTATTAAGTCCAAGATTTCCTTGGATCTATTGTTACTGCTCAAGAAGGACCCCTTTACATTTTTTCCAAGGGCACAACCTTTGCAAACACCTTTATGCTGAATTTGTATCTCTGGAAGACCTGTTACCATTTTGCCTAGAGCTGGAAGGGCTCTATAATGAATGTGAGCAAGTCTCCTATGCCATAGCTCACTCAAGCTGATAGTATCATGTAACAGGGCCTGGACTGGTCTAATAGTTAACCTGTATAAGTTGCTTTCTCGAACACCAATTACTCTGGCCGAATTTATATGTGAGTCCTTGTGCCATGCAAGAACTTTTCCTTCAGAAAAGGTAACCTTGTAGCCTTTGTCTTCTAAGGCAGAAATGGGGACAAGGTTCCATTTCATCCTAGGTACATATAGTACTTCACTTAACTGAAGAGGTATGTTAGAATCTAGTTGGAAGGTAGAAGTTCCAACCCCATTCGCCTTATATCTAGCATCGTCTCCAAGAACAACATGTAGATTGGTCTCTTTCTCAACAAGATTAGTCAGGGGATCTCTAGATTCGGTCATGTGCCTGGAGGCACCACTGTCAATTAACCAAGTATCATCATTAGTAGGAACCATATCTGAGAGTGCTGAAATGAATAAGAAGGCTTATTCTTTGATGTCTTCATCTCTCTGAAGTCTTGGCTTCCATGGACTATTTGCTTGATCCATCAAGCTTATCTTCCATCATAGTTCTGTTCATCATATTTTCAAATTCTTCACAAACCTTTATCAACCGGGCTAGGAAACCTAACGACTAGGCTAGGCTAGCAATCTTAGGTTTCGTTGGGATTATGACTGCCAAACATAAGCCTTGAAAGTCAGAAGAACATTGGTGAGCTGAAAGGCTCCTTCAATGAGCTGCAAACACCTTAAATTTGAATTTTCTACAGAAAATTGCAAAACCCTAGAAATCCTAGGGCCAAAAATTCAAAATGCTCGGAATTGCAATTTGAAGGTTGTTGGAGGTGTGCTGAAGGAGGCCGTACACTCCTATGCAATTTTTAGCCCCAACTTCCAAATATTAAGTGCTGGAATACCCAAAAAGAGAGGGTCGTACGGATTTTCCGGAAACCCTAGGAGGGTCGTACGATTCTGCAGAAGTGAGAGGATGGCTGCTAGAAGCTTGTGCAATGGGTTCTTCAAGACCTATGCTCTGATTCCATGTTGAATTTTCACTATGCCAAGCTCAAGCATGAGGTTTATTTCAATTTTAGCATTTACTTGAACAATAAACAAATGCAACTACACCATTCACAATTGCTGCAATAACCAAGATCACAAGAAGAAATACCATGCACAAGAAATATCCCAGGAAACCCTTCTCAACAAGGGAAGATTGGGCAAGATGTGCTACTGACAGGAAGAGCACCTCAGGGTGTTGCTTTGGCTTGGGATTAGGAGTTGTTTCCTGGTTTAATCGAAAGCAAAAGTCAGTTGCTTTGAGTTCGACCGATGTAGAGTACATGGAAGCTAGTCAGGCTAGTTGCGAGGCCATTTGGCTTTGTAAGTTGCTGGTTGGTTTATTTGGTTTGGAGTTGTCTCTGACGGTCATTCACTGCGATAATCAGAGTTGTATCAAACTCTTTGAGAATCCATTGTTTCATGAAAGGTCGAAGCATATTGAGATCATATACCACTTCATCAGAGATTGGGTTCAACATGGGGTAGTGAAGCTCTAGTATATTTCGATTGATCAACACGTGGCAGATATTCTCACCAAGGCATTGCCAAGGGGCAAGCATGTCTACTTTAGAGACAAGATGGGTTTGGTGAGAAACACTTTCCTAGGTAAGAGAGAGTGTTGAGTTCTGGTGTACCAAGGAAAGTGGTTGCCTTGTGGTTGTGGGTCTCTAACCACAAGAGGGAAATATTTGATCCATTGTACCTCGCAAGGATGCCACATGTCGCATCTTGGGATTGCCAAATGTCATCTCTCCCAAGCTTCCATGTGTTACATTGCACGACATATTGCTAAAAATAGAAAATACTTGCATGTTAATGAAATTAGGCTCATCAGAATTGGTTTTCCATGAGGAATCTGAATACGTACTTAGATTCGACATGCAAGCTTCTAAACTGGAGCTACTGGATGAAGTGTCATGCATGTAATCTAAATGAAGCTCTCTGGAATCCTGGACTCACAAGTATTCTGAAGATACCATCAAACTTCCATGAGGACCTCTGAACTTTGTCTCCTCAAAAGTAGAACTACTAAGAATAGTCATCTCTATCCACTCTCTTGAAAACCTATGCAATCTTTGTCTTTGAACAAGGAAATCATCATTGAAACACTCTATACCTGACATCAAATGGGAACCAACCTTGGCTCAAATTCAAGCTGTCTTTGGGAAATTGTCTAAATGCCATCCATATGGAACATGTTGGCTCCTAACCCATAGGATTTTCAAGTGAGAAAATCTAGGGGTTGATAGGTTTGCTAAGAAATAGTTTCAAGAGGAAAATTTGGTGGCTGAAGAGATTGGTACCGGTGCCTTAAATATAGTGGGAAAATGGAGGCAAGTGTATCCGAAGAGAGATGGTTGTTCCACTGCATAAAAAGGGTGCTTTGGATGCATCTTACAAAACTAGCAACAAAACCTAGATTAATTCCTTAAGAAAACTAGGAAATTTGTCATTTGCTTTAGCCAAAGTGGACAAAACACACTAGCTATGCATATTAAGAGCTATCATGAAAAAGTTTACAAGCGTTTTAGCATTTGTAGATAAGATAAGATAATTTTATTAATGCCCAAGAATGACCACAAAAGTAGGTCAATGAGACTGAAGATTACAATAAGTATGGGTACAATGTGGGAGTGCAAACACATCTCCTAGATAATGTTGAGAGTAGCATTGATCCGGATCATTTTCGACATGAAATGAGAGTGAAGATATAATAAAGAAATGTACAGAGATATCTCGAATATCCAATATTATAACAAAAATGTATCAAAGATGCAACCATAAACACCGATATACCATAATACACAATTTTCTATTAATGAGTGAAAATGTACAAAGATTGTAAAATACAGAGTGAAAGACTCACTAGAATGGTGGTAGCTTATCTCTGTGAACAGATGTGACGGCTACTCGCATCCGTGAGAAGATGATTTTACAATGAGGCTCCAAAGGCCTTTTATCATAAAGAAAATCCAAAACCCTAACCCCAGAAGATGAAAAGCCAACAATTTTGTGGATCCCATTTTGGGTAGTTTTTTGTATCAACTTCCTGGGGGAGTAACTTTGGCATACGATCTCTGTTTGGGACGCATAATAACTCATTGGAAAGGTATCGTCGAGGAGATTCATTTTGGGGGCTCAATTAAAGCCTTTGGCTATCATTGGGAAGCTCGATCTTGAAAAACCTTCATTTAGGCCCTCAAAATGGCCCCGAAAGTTAAAAACTGCTAAAAATAGTAAATTACCAAAATTGCTAGAAAACTGTTTTAAGCCAGTTGGAAAAGGTGGGTGGCGATATCCACCTAGATCATTCCTCCCTCCTTGTGAAGCAATGGTCTCCATTGCGTTGAGTGCTCGAGGGAGAGGGAATCTGCCTCTTGATGAGCTGCTTGCCTTGTTGGAGAAGTTACGCTGCTTAGCTTTTTGAAGGTTGTCATGAACCTGTAGCTGGAAGGGTTGGACCTTTTTAACCAGTCTAGCTACATGAGATGTCTGTGTCTAGAAGGAATCTTTGCGCATTGCTGCAGTCTTGTCGACCTGCTTCTGTTGGATAGAAGGTGCTTTGGCCAAGGTTGTAGTGGTTGTAGTATCTTTCTGTTTAGCTTTTGAACAGATTGTGAAAAAACTAAATTTTGTAGTATGAGATACTACCTTGCGACATTGTTTAGGTGGGACAGTACTCGGAGCCACCTCTGGTATCCTGTAGAGATGACCCCCCAGGGTAACAATGACACTACGGGGTCGAGATTCATAGATAGCATGGTGCTTCCACATATATGGCTAGCCCAAGAGAACATCACAGACATCCAGCGGGGCAACATCACATAATACCTCATCCTTGAAGGGCTGGATGCCGTATGACAATCGACACTGCTAGCTGACACGAAGATCTCGTCCCTAGCGAAGCCACCCGATGTTGTATGGCTGTGGGTGTGGTGTTGTCGACAAACCCAACTGTTTGACGACCTCTGTTGATATGAGGTTCTTCTATCTTTTGCTATCAACAATAAAATGCAGCGGGGTCCCCTTCACCCACATCTGTGAATGAAAAAGGCGCTCCCCCTCTTCAAGATCAGTTGGTTCTTCTGGTTGAATTGCTGCGGTCGCGACAATAGTAGTGGGGTCTGTGTCGATGATCTGTCTTCTGTCAGTATTTTCTGAATCAGATTTTGAATCAGGGTTATGCTCCTTGTCTTTGATTTTGGTCGCCAATGATTGTTTTGAGCGACATTCATCGGTGTTGTGCCAGGGGCTTTTGTGGAAATCACACCATTTTCCGGTGTCCTTCGTCTTCCCGTGACCCTTCTTTTCCTTAGGCTTGGAATGGTTTTCGGGAGACTGTTTGTTAAGGTCGTCTTTATCATACTTTGGTTGTGGCAGATTTGCAGACCCGAACTCCTGTTTGTTCTGGTGTTTAAATTTCTTTTCTATTTTAACAACATATCGATAAGCAACACCGGTGATGAGATGTCTAGAAAATACATTTCAGTTTGGATGTATCTGTGTAGAGCCCCACAGTATTTCAGAACTAAATGTTGTTCGGAGTCTTTGCCGCAGTGTAGTCCATCTCATACACTGCTCCTCATAGTTGCCAACAGGGTAATACTATTTCTTTACTGCGTCCACAAAAAAATCCCAAGTGGGATCGACCCCATATATTCCAGACTCTTTTGTGGAATTTTGCTCCCAGTAAGTTTCCCACCAATGTTTGACATGGGGGAGAGCTTTAAGAAGTGCGAAGGTGATCTTTTCCCTATCGGAAAAGTGGTGAACAGGGAAATAACCTTCTAACAGATTTAACCATTTGTCTAGGGCATCCACATCTATCTGACCTTCAAATACGAGAATATCAAAATTAACCTGTACCTTGAAAGGAGAGGTGCTTCCAAAGTGGTTGTTTGATGAAGATGTCCATGTTACTATAGACAGGCGTTGAAGTATGTGGGAAAAATTCTCCATCATTTCGTTCCTCTGTCGCGTGAGAGCTTGCTCAAGTAACAAATTGATAGAATCGTTTGCTCCATCGTTTTTCTTTTCTTCCGCCATGGAGGGTTTCTTGGGTGTGCGAGAGCGATTGTCTTCAAGAGAGACAAGCTTGAGACCCAACTTGCTAAACTTGGACCTCGTCGAGGATATGCACTGAAAAAAACGATCAAGAGTAGTTTGCTTTGATACCACTGATCCGGATTATTTTCCGCACGAAATGAGAGCGAAGTTATAATAAAGAAATGTACATAGATATCTCGGATATCCAATATTATAATAGAAATGTATCAGAGATGCAACCATAAACACATATGTCAGATATACAGTAATACACAATTTTCTATTAATGAGTGAAAATGTACAAAGACTGTAAAATACAGAGTGAAAGACTTGCTAGAATGGTGACAACTTATCTCTGAGAAGAGATGTGACGACTACTCGCATCCGTGAGAAGATGATTTTACAATGAGGCTCCAAAGGCTTTTTTATCATAAAGAAAATCCAAAACCCTAACCTCGGAAGATGAAAAGCCAACAGTTTTGTGGACCCCGTTTTGGGTAGTTTGGTTATCAACTTCCTGGGGGAGTAACTTTGGCATACGATCTCCGTTTGGGGCGCACAATAGCTCATTGGAAAGGTATTGTCGAGGAGATTCATTTTGGGGGCTCAACAGAGCCTTTGGCTATTATTAAAAAGCTCGATCCTGAAAAACCTTTATTTAGGCCCTCAAAATGGCCTCGGAAGTTAAAAACTGCTAAAAATAGTAAATTACCAAAATTGCTAGAAAACTATTTTGAGCCAGTTGGAAAAGGTGGGTGGCCACCGATATCCACCTGGATCAAGCATAAATAAATAAACCTAAAGTAGTGAAATATTCGACAAGGTTAAGCCCTAGGTCTAGTTAAAACCAAGGAAAAAGTATATATAGTGGTATCATAAGTGTGGTGATACAAAGTGAGAGTGTCCATGGTAGTTGGACAAATCACTACTAGTCGAGAGAGAAATATTTGAAGGTGAGGTCAGTGAGGTCAATGATGACTGATGGTGAGGGGGGTGATGGGGGTCGCGTTGTCTCACTGTTGCAGTCCTCGAGTACCATAAGGGAATTTGACTGTATGACCTTGGGGGGGATGTAGGAGCCATGAAGCTCAGTTCTCCTACCATTTGAGGTCAAAGGACAAAAGCTCTAAATAGATCTATGACTACTGTGTTGGGGTTGGGGGGCAGTTCGATGAGCGAGAGGTGCGTTGCTCTGAATCTATCTGGAGATGAACCCTCTGTCACTATGAGGATGCGTGTTTGGGTGTATTGTCTCGCACCTTTGAACCAGTCTCAAACATATCGATTGACCTCCCAGGGGGAGGATGGGTCCGAGGTTTCACCACTTTGCGGTCTGAAGTACTCCAGAACTCGGATTGTCGTTTGTTGCTCCAATTTGGTGGAACGACATGGAAGCATGAAGTGATCCTTCTGGTCTGTCCTGCGTGGGAGGCGACATGCGAGAGATGGGATTTGTGACTGAGAGTCTCCCTGATGAAAAGAGTTAGGCACATTTGATCCTAATATCAGAAGAAAGTAGAGAGGGAGTCCCTTGAGTTCCCGTAGAGACAGTAGAAAAATCCTTTGATCTCATAATATACGGGGCACTGAAAAATTAGGTGCCTCTATGTCTTTGGCTCCTGTACGTGACACATCTGGCAGATCCTATCAGAGCGTGGGATATGGTGATCAGTCTCCATTCGGAGTCGATGAGAGTCAACCTGGAGCTGTCATATAGGGATCCTGAGTGAATGCAAACAATGTTTGAACTTTGTACGTGTATGGGGGGTGGACAATGGTACCATCCTGTAGTTCCAGGTAACCTGAATATATAATCTGTATATGTCCTCTTTGATGTCTTGATTCACAATCTGTCTATTCGAGAAGAGATGGGTCGACGCATGTAAGGAGAACCTGAAGGGGGGAAGGCGATCAAGGGAGATGGCCATCGACTAGAGAAGTCAAGATGCCTCTAAAAACCAACCTCGTGCGTGGCCTGCAGAGTGATTTGAGGTGAGGCCCTATAAGGAGCAAATTTCAAGGTAGGGGAACCACTCTCTGTTAGTAGTAGAGTCCCTAAAAGATCTGGCTCTATGGATGAGGGAGATCAAGCGAAAGATAACCTCGAGGCGAAATAGGTGGACCTTGAACTGTACCTTGAACTCTACCTGTATAATGCACTGTGGATCTGTATGTTTGCATTTAATGATGCGCTTGAGAAGTAGGAGCTGGACTCTCTCCGACCGAGCCCAATTTGTTTAAATCAAACTTGGTCCTGTTAACCCCTAGATTTTTACTCTTGAAAATCTTGAGGGTTAAGAGCCAACATGAATCATTTTGGCTAGCATTCTAAGATTCTCCCAGATTTTAGCACTTGCGCTGAGTCAGAGGTTGGTTCCCATCAGAGACAGGCTTATGATTGGTACATGGTTGTTTTTGTTTCAGAGTTAGAGCTAGCTTGGTTTCCCATGCATTTGAGAGAGTTCTCTACATACAACAAGTGTCCCTACTTTTTAGGAGACAATGATTGAGATGTTCACTTGACAGTTTGGATTAGTTTTGAGCATACAGGGTTGCTCCTTGTATGATTTTGAGCTCGATGGACCTTTTCCGGGTGACATGTAAGAATTTTCTATTTTTAGTAGGTTGAGCTCCAGGCCCTGGATTCAGATTTTGAGCATACAGTATGGATCCTTGAGACATTTTGAGTCTTTTGGACTTCTTTCGAGATGATTTGTAACAAATTTCTATTTTTAGCAGGTTGAGTAGCGGGGCTCGCATGTCAATTTTGATAATGGATTTAGAATCCTTGTAGAAAATCGAATCCGATGATTATGTTATCATTGACATGCAAGCATCTTCAATTTTTAGTAGTGTTTATTTTTAGATGCATGACACATGGCGGTGTTCTCCTACTCATCTTGGATGTTTTTGACAGTTTCCTAAATTTTAGGAGCCGAACCCTAGTTTTAGCAGTTTCTATACAAAGTAGGGGTGGCTGGTTCCAGAGGTGACAAGTGGCAGGGTCAATTTTCAACATTTGGAGGTGATTCAGTGTGACACATGGCATCTACTTGGCACCATTTGATGAGGTGGTGCATTTTGCAACGCTAAAAGCGTTAAATGAGTTAATTTATAGTGGAGGGCGTATGGATGAGGTGCCAAGTCAACTTGGGCGTGATTGAGCTAATTAACGCTTAGTCACCATTAATTTCCCTTCACTCGCCATAAAACCACTTTTCGTGCATTAAAGGTCCATAAAACCATTTTCCCATGCCTCTTACTCCAATCCTATATGTATTACTTTCCCTATCCCTATCCCCCTTTCCACTCTAAATACCTCACTCACCTTTACCCTAACCCCACTTCCATTTATACCTAGCCACTAACCCACCTATGTATGTCACCTTTATGAATTATAAAGTGTGTCCCCCTTTAATTTTTAATTTATTAAAGTGTCCCCCTTTAAGCTTCCCCCCTTTTTAAATAAAGCGTGTTCCCTTTTTAATTAATTAATTAATTAAAGTGGGTGGGTCCTTTGTCTTTTCTTAGACTCACTTCCGTTCATACACACTCCTTGTTAAACTTGCTCATCCCTTTTAATCAAGCACACATCTTAAAATAATATGTATGCTCATTCCCTTTTTGATAAAGTGCATATCATATTTCCTTTTGGGCCCATAGGCCAATTCCCTTCACTCATGCGTGACAACTCCCTTACGTCATCTACCTCTCATGCATGTGCATCCTCCCATACATCTTTCGCTCACGCGTCATCTCCTCCACTCTATGTGTGGGTCCCTTACTCCACTCTCACACTCCCTTATACGATGTATACGCTATCTTTCCAATACATCATCGCCCATCCACCTCATCCCTCACTCATGCTAATGTTTATGTCTCCCTCGCTTCTTTGTCCTCACACATATCCCCTCTTCCACATAATTTCCACGAAGGATCCCACTCGTCGTCCTTCATGCGGCATTCTCAACTCATGCACGTGTGTCCTCCACATTCTCTCACTCCTTAACACTTATTTCTCTCACGTTTCACCATTCCCACACTCCCATGCGCATGCTTCAACTAAGCTAAGTGCTCAAACCTCCTATTTTCTTACACTTAACACACCTTAACTCCTTTTCTACTATCACATGGGGGAGTGACTCATCTCCTCCACTCCACTTCCCTTTGTGTGCATGTTTTCCTCCCGTTTTTCTCACTCCCATGCGCCATACTCACTCTTCCTTGGGATTTGCGCCCTCTATACTATATATTGGAGGTTGGTCTACATTATTATGGTCAGATTTTTTGCGGCAATTACATATACTCTCTCCCCCTCTCTCTCATTCTCTCTAGTCTAGCTACTCTATCTTTGAGCAAGGTGATCATTGTACCGGTTGTGGACTTGTTGATTGTGGTGCAATCAACCCTTTGGCAATCCTATAATAAAGAAGTTTTGTGTTTGTTTTCGAACCTTCCATCTTGTTGGTACTTTATTTAATTTTTGCAATTAGATTAGTAGTTCATGCTATTGATTATGATATTAGTCTATCTTTTGAGTAGTTTCTCTTC
>ML827824.1:6657-21153 GCA_009831015.1 Picea engelmannii
GGTTGAACCATAAACCCTTAACCTTATTGAAATCTACCTCACCTCCACTATGTTCACCTTTAAAGGAATATGTTATGAGCAAACACAAGGTACAACCATAGGGCCATCCTTATCCCCAATGGTTTCCAGTAGTTTTATGGAACATTTCAACGATTTATCCTTAAACAACCTTCATATAAATCCCAAATGTTGGTTTCGATTTCTTGATGATATCTTTGTCATTTTTCCTCATGACCTTTCCTCCTTGAACCCTTTCTTTGACCATGTTAATAACACTACCGCTCACATCCAATTTACTATGGAAATCCAAAATGAAAAATCTCTTCCCTTTCTGGATATTCTCATCTCTCATCAACTTGATGGCAACCTTACCCACCCAGTCTATAGAAAAAAGACTCACATTAACATATACCTTCATGCCCTTTCTCACCATCACTCAACCCAAAAATATACCATTTTAAAAACTTTGGTAACTCGAGCCATTAGAATATTTTCTCCCCATCTCCTTGAGAAGGAAAAATCCCACCTTACTGAGGCCCTTGTGGCCAATGGTTACTCAATCACTTAAATAAAATCTTTTCACTCAACCCTCCATACTAAATCCAAAAACTCCCCTTCCTCTTCCCCGCCTCTAGCTCTTATTTATCTTCCATACAACCATGGTGTGATCATTTTTCTAAGATTTTGTCAAAACAAATATCGAATCTCTTTTGAAATCCTATAAAACTCTTAAGTAATTATTTCAAAATTCTAAATATAAATATAATCCTATGCTTGGCCAATAAGTTTACTAAATTCCTTGTTCCTATGAAAAATCATACATTATCCAAACTAGGAGATATATCAAATCCCATCTCAAGGAGCATATAACTGACACATTCCACAATTGCATCTCCGAGTCAACTATCACCAAACACTCCCACAATTCTAAACACAACACCTCATTTTCTTTGACCAAACTAGAATTATTACCTCAACACCCTATCACTCATCTTGTATCATTTGGGAAGAACTAGAAATTGAAATACATACTAATAATTTTAATCATGACGATGACTATAAACTTAGCCAATTTTGAAATCCCACTACCCATCATCTTTTCCAATAAGCCTTCTCCCTCTCTTTGATTCTTATTTTACTTTTTTTTTCTTTCTATCTATCTGACTTATATTCCCTTCCTCTTAGACCATTTCATATTTTCAAAATAATTTTGAATTTAATCTTCTTTCTTCCTTTATACCTCCCATTTTATATTATAATTCAATTTTCACATTAGCAATAAAGGGCTTTTATTATTTCATAATGATTTCATATTCACCTTAATCATATTACACTACTCCATGATTATTTTTATTAGTCATGATTATTTTAATCTTATTTTATAATGGTTATTCAATAAATTTTCACCCTATAAATATTAACTCCAACACTTTTTTTTATTATTATTTCAACTTTATTTTTCCTCAATGAAGTGACCACTTAAAACATTAAATATTTCAAAATCTTATACACAAAATTCAAACATCATTAACAATTTATGTCAAATGAATATTTAATATATTTTTTCTTTGAAAAGATAATAATTAATTATTTTATTGACTTTTATTAATATTTTTTAATAAATTATATATATATATATATATATATATATATATATATATATATATATATATATATTTCAAATTCACTATAAATATCATTTAAGGTTAGTCATCTCACTAAAACTACTACAAAGTTAGAAAATTATATAAATTTCATAAACCGATCAAATAAAATCCCAAAGTTTTTAAATCTACTTAGTTAAACCCCAAAGTTTTTCAATCTACTTAGTTGTAACATACTTTACCAACATCTAATAAACAACATTCCACTAGCAAATATCCAAATTAAATAAAAACCCGAACTTTTTCAATCTACTTAGTTATAACATACTTTACCAACATCTAATAAGCAACATTCCACTGGCAAATATCCAAATTGTCATTCTTATTAGATATGATCCTTTTCTTAAATTCTTAAATTTTTATTCCACGAATAATCTTTTTCACATTGAGTACTAGTCTACCAAATCAAAGCAATGTAACCTCATATTCCATGAAAATGATTAAACCTCGGGTTTATCAACTTAATAAAATTATTTTTATTACTAAAAAAATATTATAACTTAATAAAATTATTTTTATTATTAAAAGAATATTATAACTTAATTAAATTATTTTTATTATTAAAAAATATTATAACTTAATAAAATTATTTTGATTATTATAAGAATATTATAATTTGTTGAGTGCAACGATTTTTAAATCAGCCAACTCATCATACGTCGCTAATAAATGACTACATGGAACATCAAGAATCAATATAAATCTGAATAATGGACGGAATATAATAATTTGAATTTATTTCAGATAAATTCAACCATCAAATTATGAGTTTAAAAGTGATTTAAATCCACTACTTTAACCCATCATATCTCACTTATTAATGCAAAACCACATGGAATATCAAGAAAGAAAGAAGATAAATATGAATAACTAATGGAATATAACATTTTGAATGTATTTGAATTTCACTCATCTATATAAAGACATTTAATTAATATGCCCTCCTTCCTCAATGGGCAAAGTTCAAACCATTCATCCTTTTACTTTATTTGTCCGATTAATAACATCCTTTAGAAAGGAGGATAAAATTATAATAATGAGATTTCATTATAAAAATATTATTTTGTAAAAATTATTAATGATAATTGTGTTGTTATTAGTTTTAAATTTAGGTTTATTAAATTAAATATTTTTTAGATCATTTTATATTTATAATTAAAATAAAAATATTATGGTTTTCAAAAACGATGATATCATGAGAAAATAAGAATGTATAAAATTGGGTAAAGTTATATCTTATATTGTTATAGATATGACAAATTAAAAGAAAGTGGTGCTTTGACATGGAAGTCCAATAGTATTGGAATTTAAGGTATGATTCTTTTGACCCAGAACCACTAGCATTGAACTAAGTGCATATCCATATTGAGAATTGGTATTGGGTGAGAGAAGTGAATGTTATTCCTAGGCTGAGCTCACCAGTGAACGAATGATATTCATTTGGGGTAAACTCTTGTATAGTGTGAATGATATCGTGATCTAAAATCTTATATACGTTGTAGTTGGAGAAATAGTTTATTTCAAAGTTTAGAAATTTGTCTATCTCAAAGTATTTTTTAGTTAATCCAATGATCGATTTCGTTATGGAGGCAATCAACATTGGTCTTGTTTTTGACAATATTCATTTTGTTATTTAAAGTCATAATATAAAAAAAACAGTCTTGATCAACCAAGTGAAGATTAATAAAATCTTTGTAAAATGTCAACTTCTTCTTATTAATTATTTTACTGTCATTTCACATTTATTTTTAAACTTCAAAGAAATGTAAGATTTAATATTGTTAATATCGAAATTTGATTGTCTTATTGTATGTTCCAACAACTAATCGAAGCCTTAAAATCTCTATCTGAGTCTCTTTTAAATTTGTGGTGACTATTAGTCATACTAAAGGAAAACACAATTAGCCAATCTTCGCACAACCAAACATTTTTTTGCTTATAATTTAAATATCAAATCATGGCATCAAAAAATAATGAAAGTACATTCAACTTCAATCAATAAAATGGAGTAAGGAGTGTTGCATTTATTTTTAAAATTATAAGTTATAAATCACTTTTGGATTTGCTCAATTTTATTCCAAATCTCACTAAGGGTGTTGCAAGCCCAAACTTCATAGCCATAAAAAAACAATTGAGATAATTAAAATGTTCAAAATAAATTTTATGTTAATCCAATCTCATAGCTGAACATTTTTACAATTGTTTCAAAATCATAATAAACTTTCCAACCATCATTGATTCTTTTATTAGCATTGTGGTTTTGAATCAAATGAGAATTGACATGGATACCTAAACACTTTTAATTGCATATCTCTAAGAATGTTAATACCATATAACATCAGAGGATACATTATTTTCTTAGATTTAATTATCACAATCTTAACTTCAATAATATTATTATTATCGTCTGATAAAATGCTATAAAATAAATTTAATTCATCTAATAAAATGATATAAAATAAATTTAATTCATCTGATAAAATGCTCTAAAATGAGATATATGTATCTCAAAAATAAAACTATGAATACAATCATCACAAGTTAAGGTTGCAAGGTAGAATGTCTAAACTATTAAAAGTTATGACCTAAGGCAAGAAGAAGAAGAAGATATAAGGAGTTGTAATGACTAAGGAAAAACGTAATAAACACAAATAAACAAATTAATTCAATAGAATGAAAAGTTGAGTTAGGAAATTGATGGAATCAAACCCATGGGAAGTCTTTATTCTCAAGAGGAGGCCACCAATCACAAGTTAAGGATCAACCATAATGAGCTTACATCCATCGTTCCCTTACTTGAGTTCAACAAGATGTTTTAATTCATGTATGACCAAAAAGATAATAAAAACTTGTCAACTCAAGGAACATCATAAATCCTGATTGAGTACCAACTCCCTTTTTTATGCTTTCTTACTACACTTAAATCACAATTCATCTTTGAATGTAAAATTGTGTTTCACCCTGTATTGCACATTGAATGTGAAATTGTGTACAACTCATCTTTGAATATGAAATTGTGTTTCATYTTTKAATGTGAAATTATATTTCACCCYGTATTGCAAATCAAATGTGAAATTGTATTTYATTTTTTAATGTGAAATTGTGTTTCATTTTTTAATGTGAAATTGTGTTTCACTTTGTATTTCACATTGAATGTGAAACTGTGTTTCATTTTTAAATGTAAAATTGTGTTTCACTCTATATTGCACATTGAATGTGAAATTGTGTTTCACCCTGTATTGCACATGGAAAAGAGATGAGCCATAAGCATATGGCATGTGCTTCCCAAAATTCTTCATATGGCATAACATCCTTAGTATATTATTATACAAAGAATTCYTTTTTTATGGCATAGTCTATCTAATATATCTAGCTTGGGCAGAGGATCTCGCTTGCACCTTTTATTGAGCATGAATTTGCCTTTTCTTACTATTTAAATATTTCATCTAAAGTCACACTTAATGACTTAGGTTTAAATGCGAGACAATATTCAATCCTGAATTGAACTTTACTCAAATTCTTGGTATCCAAGTAAAGTGATTCCTTGTGAAATAACGAGCCAACAATATCTCAAAAGGGATTCACACCGTATGGAGATTGAGTAATAAATGCCCCTGATCACCATGGAATAATGGAATGATCTCGTTTAACTTTTCTACTCTCAATTGGGGAGAAAGCATGATGTCTTTGTGTTCTTCATATGGAATTGCATGTTCCCCTCGGATCCCCAAGAAGGGATTGGGATCTCCCTTGCTAACCAGATACGTTTTTTAATAAACTTCCCAAATCCCCATAATTTTCAAAGTTGAAAATAATCAAAATTATTGTACCATCCCACTCACTCTGCATGAAAAACAAAACCTTTACACTATACCCTTTATACATAGAATCCAAAATAAACTATGTTTCTATCAACACTTTAGATTCTGAAGAGTGATAATCTTTCTCACTAAAAGATTATGATAACCTTTTCTTTTCCAAGTGGACCCAAATTCGTATCACTCTACAAAGAACTCAAAAACTAAAAACCATCCTCAATCAAAAGAACAAATTAGGTCTTTAATAAGTACACATTATCATTATTTTTGTTAGAAGGTATCAATTACACAATATCTTGATTTGTTATGAGGAGTAGCCTTTAGGATTTCTTTTTACTAATTTTCAAAAAAATCTAATTTTAATTTTCCAAAAGTTGTACATCAAAATAGTATTCTAGTTATTCTTTGTTGTAATATATATTTCATTAAATGTAAATAAAATAGTTAATCCAAAATTATTCTTTGTTGTAATATATATTTCATTAAATGTAAAATAGTTTATCCCAAATTTAGATTGAGTAAAATTGGAAATTTTCAACACGAGAGTAAAAAACTATTAAATTTGTTATTTGAATGTATATATCAACCAGGTTTTTTGTAATGTACATAACCAATATAAAAAATGACGATTGATAAATTATTCAAGAATTCTAAATTGCAGAAAAGTGTTACCACCTTATTTGCCACCTTATGGACTTATGGAGGACCCATTGATGCTTCATGTCGAGAAAAACTCATTTGCCATGGATTTTCCCTAGTTTTAAGGACGATCGTGCTTGAACTGCTTGACAGAGCACAACCATACGCTATCAAGTTGGTCAACAGCTTATGATCGGTCATTGGCTGCACTACTGCTAGCACACGACCACCTCTAGAAACTTGATGATCATCGTCCATTGGTGCATCATTGATGAAGGAGCATCTACTTGTATAATGTCCAAGAAAGTATGGCAATGACTCGGTTCGCCTGAGTTAATCCCCTCATCCATTGTTGGGCCCTTCGTTTTTGGATAAGGAGTTGCACAAGAAGGACTACAATCCCAGTTTTGATCCAGTACGAGTTGCGCAAGCTACAGAAGAAGTTGGACAACAAAACAAGGATAAGCAACAAAAATTAGTTGCAAAAAGGACATCGCAATGCTAGCAAAGAAAAAGCAGTTGCAACAGAATAAGAAAGTATGCAAGTCAAAGCCAAAAGACACGACTTAGCTTATATATAGGGATGAGTATAATTGTAAAAGGGTTGGTTGTTGTTGGGTCATGTTTTGTAAAAGGGTTCGGTTCGATTCTTCCCTTGCTGTTAGGTTGATGTCATAGTTGTTGTCTACTGCTGAGAAGTCTGATTTTGAGTCTGTAGTGTAATCTGTAAACTATCTTGGGAGTTAGAGCTCTGCAACATGAGTCCAGAGCCAGGAGTCTATAACAGAGCACTATTGTGTATCTCAAAGATTTTAATTGAGAAAGACCTGAAGATAATATATGAAAAAGGATAAAAAATTTCAAAATATGTTGTGTCTTTCTATGTTTATACTTCTACATCGTATCTTTACAATACTTCTTTATGGTTCATTAGTTCCACATGATGTCTCCGTGTTTGAATTATTTTCTGCAACATAAGTAGTTCCAGTTCTTTCACATATGAGTTAAGATTTGTTCTGTAGCTAGATGTCTTGCGCAGTTCAAGATTGTAGTGTCCCCAAGGCCGAGCCCCGTTGAAAATCATGATATAGGAAATGAATTGTAAACATGTTCTATAGGCTAGCGAGCCAAGTTTGGTATAACTGGTAGGATTATGTGGTTCTTAGGCCAGGGAGCCTAAGTGTTGAAGGCCAGGAGCCTGCTGATGTACTTGTATGTATGCAGAATGATTAATAAAATATAAACACTGCTAGGTGCAGACTGACCACGATGAATGAGTGAAGGGGGACTGAGCGTCCACAGAGTGGGCAAGGGATTAGGGGCTGGAAGGTGGGAAAAAGGGGCTAAGTGTTGAGCCTAGGGGCTAAGCCTAGGGGCTAAGCCTAGGGGCTAAGCCTAGGGGTCTTAAGCCTGGGTATAATATTTTAATATTATTTCCCAAAAGACATGTGTATTTTATTTTTATCCTAAGTTCCTGGCAAGGGAAAACGTGCAAAAGGGATGCATGTTATGGGAACGCATGCATTTCCCAGGGTGACAAGTTTCAACCCTGGTGCATGCAAATATAATAGCCGAGATGAACCATGTGAGGGGCTATCATCCATTCGACCCGACTGTCTTGAGGGTGATCCGTGCGAGCCAGTCTGTAAGAGTTCCTGGTGTAATTCTGATACGGAAAAAGAAAGCCTATGTCTGTTCTGAAGAATCCGTGTACACCCCTGTTCGGAGCCGTGGAGTCTGTGTCTGGTTCTAGGAAAACCCGTGTGCGCATTCCCTGAACGAGAAGCCTATGTTGCATTCGAGTGGAAGAATCTTTGTTATTCGGGAAAGTTGAGCTAGCCTGCGCGTGGAGTCCCTGTTCCGAAATCATGACCGAGAGATCATCCTGTGACTGTTGAACCAGTTTGGGGAAGCCTGTGTCTATTTTCCCCGTGGGTTGTTGTGGTTGTGCAGTACTGGACTGCGTGAGGCTTGTTGGCCTGTGAGCGACTCCTTTAGGTGAAAGAGTGCGCAGAGGAAGGAGAGAACTCCTGGAAGGAACCCTGTAGCTGCCATAGAGCCCAGAGACTTCCGGTCTAGTCTGTTCCGGTAACCCAAGGTAAGGGAGATTGGCAGCCAAAGGACTGTCCAGGTGACAGAGAAGGTGCATTCTCCTGGGGTGGAACAGGCATGTGGGGAATGAGGGTCTTTGGGAAGTCAGCGTGGGAGATTCCTGGGAGAGCATTCCGTCCTTGTGGTTGTGTGTGACTGTTTTCCCTGTAACCTTAGTCGGATCCTAGATTCCTTTCCTTGGGGTGGATCTTAGTCCCAGCTCGGGGGTGACCCACTGCTGAGATGATGAGCAGTGTGGTCTAAGGCTGGGAGGTTCGTGGAAGGCCTGCATTTGGTTGGTGGAATTCACCACTGTCACAAGATAAGTATCTAACTATGTTTTATCACATTTTATCATGTCTCTTCTATATATGTTATCATGATTTCCGCTGTGTATACGAATTAATATGGAATGCTATGGATTGTTTAGTTATAGCAGTAAATAACATGTTTTACTCTGGAACTTAAATGGGTTTAATTGTTAGATGCATGTGGATTATATACTGGACTGTGTTCATTATTAAAAAAAGTGTGTAGAGCTTGTTACGTAGTGCATTACAAGCTCTGGGTAAGAAAAAAGGTACACTACAAATTGGTATCAGAGCGAAGGTTTCGACGCTGAGCCTAGATGGGCCAGTGGAGTGGTCGTTGGACTGAGAATGTGAAGGGAATTGGGCCTGGAATGGCCAATTTCGGACCTTGGTTTGTTCCAGTGTGTCAAGTAGTTGTTTGACCGCGCTTACGAGCTCAGGAGGTTTAGCGGTGCAGTGAAACTGCAGCCGGTGTGGTCTATGGCCACGAGGAGACAGGTCTCTACACCAATGGTGTTAGAACCTTAGGATCTGTTTGGGAGGGAAGGCGAGCCCTCGTGACCGTCGGATCTGGAAAAATGTGCGTAAGGATTAAAATCCCTTTGGAAATGGCATAGGAGTGTGGAAATCGCGATACGCGAAATCCCAAATTAGTTAGAAACCGTCTGAGCCGTCAGATCTCGATCGAAAAACCCAACAGTCGTTGGATCTGTCGGGAGGTGTCTGAAGGATAAAACCTCAGTGATTAAAGGCGAAAGCCCGAAATAGATCCAGACCGTCCGAAAGACGGAGGACACGTGTCGTGAGATTTTCCATTTCGGGAAATAGGGAATCGCGATATCGGGAGTCCTGGTAACAAGGGATCAAGACTTTCCATGATGGAAACCCCGAAACAGTCGTGGACCATCCGATTTGAGATGGCCACGTGTTGTGAGACTACCCGTTTCGAGGATTGGGGATTTAGAAATTTCGATGACAAGAACTCAGACTTTCGTCATGATAAATCTCGACCATACTGTCGAGACATTAGCATGTGACTAAGTCCCAATGAACGAACGAGAATTCCTTCGAGAAATCTCAGGGTCTATAAAGACCGTTCGATGTGAGAAAGATCTAACCGTTGGATTTACGCGGGGAATTTCATATCGGGGATTGGGTGTTGGAAATCTCGACATCACTGCAACAGGAATCACGAAATCACGAAACGTGATATCTCGACGGACAAAAGAACTGTGTGGGGGCCACAGGATCCGAGAGGTGGACAGGGGGCACGCCGTTTTGGGTTTTTGCGACGAGAAGCCCCAAAAATTTATGCATTTAGGATTCGCGATATTGCGAACTCTGAAACGCCGATGGAGTAAGGGACCATTGAATAGTCAATCGTGCGAGTGTATCGGAGAAACGACATATCGGGGTTCAGGAGTCGGTAAAGCAAGTTGTCCGACATCGCGAGTGCCGAAATCGCGATAGGGAAAACCCTGATAAGGGTAAAATACTGTGGTCTTATGAGAGGCAGTCACATGGACCTTGACATAGCCGGGGAAGGGCTTAAGGAAAAAGGCACATCGACAAATTGGGGATTGGGAGTTCGTGAGGAAAGGAACTCATGTCGTCGGGGATCACGAAACCCCGACACCCGAAGCTTCAATCGGGAGATGTGCCACGTAGACACATGAAGAGTACCACGTGCCAGCGAGTGGGAAGACAAGGCAAGAGTGGTGGGACCCTAATGATGTCACCGAAGGTGACGGGGATCCTCCGAAAAGCACCACGTACCACTATGGTAGAGGGAGACAACTGTGCTGTGGGCCTGGAGGGTAAAGTAAATCGAAATTTTGGAATTCGGCAATTGAAATGACAAGAGGTGGGGAGTCACTGTATAATGAAGTCCTGGGTACCGAAGGCCGAAAGTCCCGAAATATTGAAAACTAAAGTTTCGAACACCCGAAAAATACAGAGCTGAAGAGAGCTCAGAAAATTCGTGAAATTGAAACACTTTCTTAAAATCGATTGTCACGAAGGATGAGGAATTGTCAAGAAATGAAGGTTCGATAAAATTCGAGTCGTCTGTGCATTATATTGCAGAAGAATGACGAGTGCCAGAACTATTGGGAAATGGCCGCAAAATGCAAAGAAATGGAAGAGATACATAATACTTCCAGTTCAAGAAACTTATTTAAAACGAAATGTCTTTTATTTTGTTCGAACTGGCTTATAAATATTGTGGATTGTTCATGAAGGTTAATGGACTGACAAACTTTGAATTGAATTTCACAGTGTGTGTGTAGAGTTCAACGAAGGT
Source organism: Picea engelmannii (assembly GCA_009831015.1). NCBI lineage: Eukaryota > Viridiplantae > Streptophyta > Pinopsida > Pinales > Pinaceae > Picea > Picea engelmannii. The sequence goes on from ML827824.1 coordinate 17,483, forward strand.
CAGGATTCTAGTTAACCAACGCCGAATATGGAGTGGGGAAGAGTGCAGATTACCCCTGAAATAGAAGACGAATGGGAAGAAAAGGATGTTAACCTAGGAGTCGAAGGATCGAACTCTAATGGGCATGGAAAGAAGATGGATAAGGAAGGACACATGATGAAAATCATTGAAAGGTTGCAAAGAGAGGCCAAGGCTCACCGAGATGATAGCCGAAAACTTATGAAAGTCCGGGATCGGCAGGGTGAGCTAAACTTAAAATTTTTGAAGAGCCTGGAAAGAATAGAGAAGAAACTTGAGAAGGGAAGAGACTCAAGTACGATGGAGAGTCGAAAAACCCATGAAAGAAGAAGAAGGTCAAGGAACGGTAGCTGACATCTTAGTCGCTCCCAAAGACATTCTGACAGGAAGACACATAGTAGTTCAAGCCCGTCCCCTACCAGAAAACATCGAAAATCTGGAAGGGAGGAATTGAAAGGAGAGATGAACAAGATTAAGCCTCCAACATTCGATGGAGAACATAAGAAGGAGGAAGATGTCGAGACCTGGTTGCTTGGCATGAAGAAATACTTCCAACTGCAGAATTATTCTGCTCATACAGAAGGAAGAATTGCAATGTACCAGTTGAAAGGAAAAGCATCCATGTGGTGGGATCAGTTTGTGCAGGTGCAACACATCAGAGAGAAAGAGGTCACATGGAAGGAGTTTAAGAGGTATTTTGAGAAGAAATACCTGACTAACATATACTATGACAGAAAGATGAAGGAGTTCTTCAAACTCAAGCTAGGCAGCATGACCATTGATGAGTATGAACGAAATTTTATGGAACTACTGAAGTATGTTCCATTCATCAAGGATGAGGCTGTCAAAATTCAGAGGTATTTGTGTGGACGGCCACCTTCCATTGGTGACAAGATTCAATATGATGATCCTAAGACCATGGAAGAAACCATAAGAAGGGCGAAATGCCTATACGAACAACAAAGAGAAAAGCCTACCTTTTGGAAGGCTTGGGATGACCGGAAGAGGTTTAAGAAAGAACAGAGACAGAAGGGAAACAAGCCTTCCTTTTTCAAAAATAGTCCTTGGGGACAGTCATCTTTTAAAGATCCCAGGAAAGTTGAAGGGAGTGAGAAGATGCCAAGGCCTCCACTATGGAGTGTTAGGGCTGTAAATGGAATCATAGGTACAGAGATTGCCCCCACAGAAAAGACAAAGAAAGAACTGTCTATATTGTTCAACAAACTGAAATAGTGGAGGACATGGGCAACAGAATGCCGAGGATCTATGCATCCCTGGACAATAAGCAAGCAGAATTTCAATCACACATGATTGAAGTGGAAGGTATGATCAACAACCGACCACTTGTTATTTTAATTGATTAAGGGGCTAGCCATAGTTATGTAGATCCTAGAGTGGTGGAAAGTTTGCATCTAATGAGAAGAAAACATGAGAAGTCTTGGTTAGTGCAGTTAGCCACAGGGACCAAGAGGAAGGTCATTGAATTGGTTAAGTCTTGTTCAGTGGACATGAAAGGAATGAGCACTAAGGATGGATTGAACATTCTGCCTTTAGGTTCATATGATTGCTTAATTAGGATGGACTGGTTGGACCAGCACCATGCCCTTTTGGATTGCCATAATAAGAGGTTCACATGTCTAGACGAAGATGGAAATCAGGTAACAGTCCAAGGAATCCACAGAGCCATGGCTGTTAGAGAAATCTCAGCCATGCAGCTGAAGAAATATTACCGGAAAGGCTGTCAATTATTTGCAGCCCGGGTGGGAGAAGTATTCCAAGATGAGGTCTCGAATTTGGAAAACCACAAGGTACTCAAGGAATTTAAGGATGTATTTCAAGAGGTGCATGGACTACCTCCGAAGAGGGACATCAATTTTTCTATAAATCTGATGCTTGGAGCAGCCCCAGTTTTGAAGGCTACTTATAGAATGAGTACACCAGAGCTGAAAGAGTTGCAATTGCAGCTCGAAGAGCTACTAAAGAAAGGTTACATTTATCCCAGCGTGTCACCGTGGGGAGCCCCAGTCCTATTCATGAATAAGAAAGATGGGACGTTGAGGCTATGCATTGACTTTCGGCGGTTGAATAAGGTCACTGTCAAGAATAAGTATCCTCTGCCGAGGATTGATGATCTTTTCGATCAGTTGAAGGATGCGAAAATATTTTCAAAAATAGATCTCCGATCTAGATATCACCAAGTGAGAATAAGGGATGAGGACATCAGCAAGACCGCCTTCAAAACAAGGTACGGTCATTATGAGTTTACAGTGGTGTCGTTTGGATTGTCCAACGTGCCTGTTGTCTTCATGTGCTTAATGAATGGAGTGTTCAGAAATTATTTGGACAAGTTTGTCATAGTCTTCCTGGACGATATCTTGGTCTATTCCAAGACAGAGGAAGAACATGAGCAACATCTTAGAATGGTGTTGCAGGTGTTGAGAGAACACTAGTTGTACACAAAACTGAGCAAGTGCTCTTTTTACCAAAGGTGGATCCATTACTTGGGACACATTATATCTGAAGAAGGGATCGTTGTGGATCCTGGGAAGATACAGGCCATTCAAGAATGGCCAGCGCCAAGGAATGTGGCAGAAGTTAGATCTTTTATGGGTCTAGCAGGCTATTATAGGAGGTTCATAGTCGGATTTTCAAGGATAGCTCATGCTATCACTTCCTTGCAAAGGAAGGAGAAGAAGTTTCAGTGGACTGAAGAATGTGAGAGCAGCTTCCAGTGATTGAAGCAGCTGCTAACTAGTGCTCCAATCCTGGGGATTGCAGATCCAAACAAGGATTATGTAGTGTGCACAGATGCATGTAAGGAGGGGATGGGAGGAGTTCTCAACCAAGAAGGATTTGTAGTTTGTTATGAATCCCGAAAGTTGAAGGAGCATGAGAAGAATTATGCCACTCATGATTTAGAGCTGGCAACAATTGTTCACGCCCTAAGGAAATGGAGACATTACCTCATGGGCAAGAAATTCGAATTAAGAAAAGACCACAATGGTCTGAAATATTTATTTGATCAGCCAACCTTAAATGCCAGGCAAATTAGATGCCTGGAATTTCTGTGTGAATATGACTTTGATATCAAGCATATCAAAGGGAAAGAAAATAAGGTGGCTGATGCACTCAGCAGAAAAGTGCACGAATTACATGCTACAGCCATTAGCATGTACAGAACTGAGATTAAAGACATAATTCTTGAAGCTACAAATTTGATTTGCAGTACAAAAGACTTGTAGCAAAGCTACAACAGCATGAGAAACCACAAACCAAGGAAAGTTACACCTTGGGAACTGATGGTTTACTTCTGCATAAGAACAGAGTATATGTACCCAATGTCCGGGAATTGAAGTTGTCCATTCTAAAGGAGATGCATAACGTGACTTATGTTTGTTGGGTATGTGTTATGTCCGGGAATTTTTTGGGCCGACATATTTTCGCCGGTTTCGGGCCGACATATTATCGCCGGGCCGACATATTTCCGAGACGACATATTTCCGGGACCACATGATATTAGGTGGTTTTCGGCACATGGTTTTTGTCGATGGTTTTCTATTTCCAGTTAAGGAATTAGGGTTTTGGACTAATCCAGGTCATTGGGTTAGGGTTTTGGATGCCACTGGCTCCTATATGTATATTGTATTGTAAAC
>ML827824.1:28138-73975 GCA_009831015.1 Picea engelmannii
CGAAAACTATCATTGAGGCCATCTCCAAAGGCATCCAATTTGTCATTCAATGTGTCATACAATTGAGATTTGAATGCTTCAAGAATTTATTTGAGGGTTTGAGAGGAAATATCCATCTGAGCACACTATGAACTCTTTAGTCTCATAGCCATCATGAAAAAACATAAAAAATAGAACAATAAGTTATGGCAGAAAATCACGGTTTTTTCTGGAAAAACCCTAAAAAACTGTTGAATTTAAAATGCTCATAACTTCACTTCCCGGACTCCGTTTCGGCTGATGTTTTTTTGAAATTGGGTGAAATTGTGAGAGGAAATCAGATCTATAATTTTGTTTTGCAAATTCAGTATCTAGCTGCTACAGAAATAAAAACAATCGCACCGCCGTCCGCGGAAAAAACCCTGAAAATTGCATATTTTAAAACTTCAATATCTTGACTTCCCATACTCCGTTTCAGATGATTTGTTTTTCCAAATTGGGTGTTTTTATGAGATAAAATCATATCTACAACATGTTTTTTCAAAATTTTCACAGAAATATAGCGAAAATTTCTGAAATGTCACGGCCCTCTTTTTTCTTCTCCGAAAAAACAAATCTGCAAAAATAAAAAATGTTTGCCCACAATGTCTGCCAAGGAAAGTGCTCTAATACCACTTGTTAAGAACCTGAATAGATCTACAAATATAATCACCACAAATATTGAATACACAATAGATCCATAGAGCAAGATAGAAGAAACTACGATTTTTTATTATCAAACCCTTGAGGTAAGGCAACACCATACAATGGATCCTATTATGGAAGGGATTCTCTCGTGTTCACTTGCCTCTTCTAGGGGGCATCCTCATATTGAGATACTACTCCAAATATAATATTTCTCTTCATATCCCATTACATTGCTTGAACCCCTTTATATAGTGCTACCATAACCTAAGACCATTCTAGAGGAGGAATCTTCTAGAGGTAGAACCTTCTAAGAAGTCCTCTTACATTTATTATTTCTAACTGCCAATTTATTATATATAACTACCATAGTGGGCCTTATTTAGTAATATAGTGGACGTAGTCCACCTTACATTGAATGACCTCCACTATTATCACTATGGACCCTTCGCCTCCCCTCCACTACCTCTCTAGCTACCGCTACCATACATCTTGCTAGAGAAGGAGATAGTTGGGAAAAGTTTCTGGTAATAAATCGATTCTTACCCTAGTGTAACAACCCTACCGTTGATCCTACTTAGGATGTTGACGATATTTTACCTCCTCAGGATATACCACATAAGGTTCAGATTGAAATTCAACTTCATAATGATCCTATTATGTCGCCCTATCATCAAAACAATGCTTTACCTCCAGTGCGAACAACACTAAAAGGGAAGGAGATTTCTCCTAAGAGGTCTTTAGAAAATATCCTAACTCATATGAAGGATCGACTATCAAAATATGATGATTTCCAATCACAACCTATGTACTCAATGATTGAAGAGAAACCTAAGGAACAAAGAAAAATAATTAGACAGTTACATTAAGCCTGCGAAATTAATTTTTGAAATAAAAGGGTTGGTCGTATTCTATCTAGGATGATTCGAGATAGGAACAGGAAAAAGGATAGACCGATTCCAACAATAACCATAATGGATCGAGACTCCTCAGAAGATACAAGTCAATACTATGAAAAGGACAAGCATACCCAATATGATTTTGTCTGAAATCTTCCTCCTTTCCTTCAAAATTGTGAATGGTTTTCAGGAATTCAAGCTGATCCAAAAGCCAGACTTGTGCAAGAAAGACCCTTAGAGACAAACCAACAACAGTCAATCCTAGATTCAAAACTTGAGTGTTTTCGTGATTTATTAGCATGGGCTCAAGTTATTATGCGTATTTTTGGTATTTACAAATGTGCCTCATTCAATAATGAGGAAAAATAGAGAACTAGAAAAGGATAATAGGAAATTAAATACTGAAGCACAACCATGCATATCTCGGGAAAATAAAAATGCCAAAAACTTGTGGAGATATTGTCATTAAAAGATCAACAAATGTCAATCTTATTATTGGATAAAAAATGCACACTTCTTCATTCTCGATTGGTTAATTTTGGTAAAACAAAATTTGGTTTTATTTCTATTGAGTTTGTTTTAAGTAGCATTAGTTGTTTGTATTGTTCTTAGACTAGATACATAATCAAAGATTATGTAACGAGCCTTAATTTAGTTGATATGATTTCTAATTTAATTTAATTTTTATTTCAAGTTTCAAAACAGACTGAAAGATTCCATATATGATGCCTGGCTAGTGAAGATCATGGAATTTATTGTTTTCTTTTTGAATGGTAATAGAATCTATCTTCAAACAATTGGTGATCTATTTTTTATTATTATAACAAACTTTGTATAAGTTGTTATTATAAACTTAGATTAGTATTTTGATTTTAAAACTTCTCTATTTACAAAAAAAATTACCTCTATCCTATGGATATGAGAGTTGATCACTGTTGTGTTTAAATACTTATTCTGTTTTGAAACCAGAGATGGTGAAAAATTCTGGGAAATGGACCACTGATTTTTTTTTTTAAGAATATAGAATTACACCTTAAGGATTTTTCCCTGTAAGTCTAATGGATTTGTTTTCAGTATAATATATTTAGTTATGGTTCATATTCTTTGAAGTAATTGATCACAGATTGATTTAAAATTAGCTTTAGTTTGTTTTGTCAATACATGGTTAATTTCTATCATCTATATATAAATTATGTCAACCTTTAACAGTTCATTTTGGCCCAGATCATTTAGGTCCTTGTGATTGTATCATTTTGATGCAAATTTTGAATTATATTGAGTTTATTCATATACTTTGAATTTGTAAAGAATTAATTGTATAATTGAAATTATCTTCTTATTGCCAATTGGTCTATCATATCTTCAAAATGGATTAGATTTTAAAAAGTGTTCTTTCTGCATCTCAAATGGGATTTAATTTTTCATTTGAAGTGACTTTCTTAAGGCGATTTCATGATCTTATAATTTCACAACCTTCTGCCATATATTTATCTTGAAAAACAGGTTGTTGGAGCATCTTTATACAGAAAGGCACAATCCAAAGTTTTCCTTAAATACCGGTTGGCTATTAGGTTAATGATTTTTCTTCCTTTTGTTTTGATTTATAGTTTTCTTTGTGGATGTAGATTAACATTAAGCTTAAATACTTTGTTTATTTAAGATAAAACATTATAATTTACATTTATTATTTTTCTCATTTAGTTTTAAGGATGAAATTCGATTTGTAGTATGTTCTAGATCTACTTATATTTTACCAGAGATTTGGTTCTTTTGTAGAACCTCAGTTTCCAAGATTTCTTGTAAATCTTGCACTTGTTAATTTGTATATTTTGTATATAAATAATGTAATTATTGAATGCATATAGCACATTTTTCATTAATAAATATTTAGTTATTTCATCTTTGTAGTGTAGATTAAATCTCGTTATCGGCTAAGGGAGCCGTAAAAATCGTCAGGACGAGTCACTACAAACAACTTAGGTTATATTGTCAATATCAGACTAGACTCTCCTTTCCAGTTGTATAGAATTCACATATTCATGTCAAAAGGATGTTGAAATCTATTTCGTACAGTCTTGGGGATGTTGGGGAATGAACCCAACTGAAAAACCCACCCGAAATCTCAAAATTGTTTTATTTTTCATTATTTTTTAGTGCATCATCGATTTTCACATTATAAATTTTCAGATGTCCATGTGTTTCTCAAAGGAAACCCATGGATATATTAAAAATTCATGTCTTTTAGATGACTTGGATGAGTCAAGTTGGTATTTTGATTTTTCAAGCCAAAGGGAAGGGTAGGCCATAACAAAAATTCAAAGGTGTGAAATTTTATGCTATAACAAAGAGGAAGATCACCAGAAAAATATTTAGATATCTCCCAAAAATACTAGTTGATGAGTGTAGAAAAATCACCCAACATAATAAATCATTGGGAATAAAGATGTAGAAGTTGAAAACTGAAGAAAATTACGATCACCACAACAAAGACATCTAGCAGTATTGTCCACAGTTGAACCCAGTGGTTTTGAAGAATCCAACACTAATGAACATTGGATCAAAGCTATGGAAGTATAAGTTTTAAACCTGTGAAGTAAAGCAATGCATATAGATTCTTAATAAAAACATAATCAAATCAATGGCTCATACACAGAGTACACAAAGATTTATATCGAAAAGCCTCAACCAGGGAAAACCTTTCTTATATTCATTATATTGAATTTCACCATTCACCATACAATATATACAATGTTTTTAGGTGTTCCATAGATACCAAAACCCTAATTCCTTAATCCGAGATTAATTTAGAAAACTGCTAAAAATAGCAAAATCCGTTAAAAATAACAAAAACTGCCCAAAACAAAATTTCTGGGTGTTGCCCCAAACGTTGCGCATAACCATGGGGGGGAATACCTAGACTCCTGTGGGACCCACCTAGGAAGCGCCCGATGCACATGACACAAAGATCACTACTAGAGTGATTATTAGACATAGTTGTCGAACCTGACACACCCACACACACACCTGCAAAGAATATAACATATACCCAACATTCTCCCACTTGTTGTTTTCTTTGCATCTAGGGGTCCACAGGGTTATATAGTCAACAATATAGGGAAGCAAAGCCCATTGTTACTCTACACCAGGAGAAATTTTCTGTGCTCATAGACTTTGTCAATAAATCTGCAACATTATTTAAAGTGTCAACCTTTTCTAGCAACACCTTCTTTTCCTCAACCATGTCTCTCACAAAGTGATACTGAAAATCAATATGCTTTGTCTTTGAATGATAAGTTGGGTTATTTGCTAGGAATATTTCACTCTGACTATCACAATCTAATCTCACTGCTTTTTGTACCAACCCTATACCTGAACACAATCTCTGCAACCATACTGCTTCCTTTCTTTCATGAGTGGTTTCCATGTATTCAACTTCTATAGTTGAGAGTGCTACTACAACTTGTCTTTTGCTCATCCAACTGATTGCTCCTCCAAATAGGTTAAACACATACCCACTTGTAGATCTTCTGCGATCCAGATCTCTAGCCCATTCTACATCAACAAAGCCATGTATATCCACCACTCTATCCAATCCTGGTCTTCTTTGGTAGCACAATCCATAATTGGTAGTGCCACGCAAATACCTGAAGACCCTCTTTACTATTGTCCAATGCTCCTTCCCTGGATTTGACATATACCTGCTTAAAACTCCCACTGCATGTGCAATGTCCAGTCTAGTATAGACCATTACATACATCAAACTACCAACTGCACTGGCATACAGAACATGGGACATGTGCTCTTCTTCTTCCTATGTCTTGGGACACTGATATGCAGATAAATTTACACTTATAGGAATATGAACCTTGATCGGTTTACTTCCATGCATATTAAACCTCTATAATATCGTCTCAACATATTTTCTTTGATTCAACCAGAGTTTCATGTTTGCATGATCTCTTTTAATCTCCATTCCTAGAATGAAGTTAGTAGGACCAAGATCCTTCATGTCAAATTTGGAGGATAGATGTAATTTCACCTCCTTGATAACATCCATGTTATTTCCTACCAACAACATGTCATCAGCATACAACGCTACATAAATGAAGTTATTACCAACCTACTTGGAATATACACAATGATCAGCCCTACTTCTCATAAATCCCAATCCAAGGATGTATGTGTCAAACTTTTGGTACCGCATTCTAGGTGATTGCTTCAGACCATATCGTGACTTCTTTAGCTTACATACAACTCTTTCTTTCCCTTTACTACAAAGCCTTCTGGTTGCTTCATGTAGATTTCTTCTTCCATATCCCCATATAGGATTTTGGCCTTCACATCCATCTATTCCACTTCAAGATCAAAAGCAACAACAATAGATAAAAGAAATCTAATAGAAGTTAACTTAGCAACAGGAGAAAAAATCTCACCAAAGTCAATTCCCTCTACCTAGGAATAACCTTTTACTACTAACCAAGCTTTGTATTTCTCCACTTTTCCTTCTGCATTAAAATTCTTCTTAAACAACCATTTGCTACCAATAGATTTTCTTCCAACTGGCAACTCAACTATATCCCATGCCTCATTCTTATCCAAGGCATCCATTTCTTCAACCATGGCCTTCTTCCAGAGTTTACTATCCTCTGAATTCGTTGTTTCCCTTACAGTTTTGGGATCATCATTAGTTATAGATAAAGCAAAATTGGAACATAAATCAAGTGGACTACACCTTTCTGGTTTCCTTCTTTCTTTGACTGATCTCCTCAATACTAGGGTATGAGGTTCTTCTTCTTCTTCTTCTTCTACTTCACCTTCTTCAGATGATTTAGATTTTACATCATCCAACTCTAGATTTATTTTATCAGGTTCCTCTTGCCTTGGTAGGAATTCCTGTTTGGACACATCTTTTACCTCTCTAAAAACAACATCCCGACTGTAAACAGTCTTCTTGGTTTCTGGGTTCCAAAGCTTATAACCTTTCACACCATCTTTATAACCAATAAAGATACACTTTTCAACTTTTTTATCTAGCTTACTCCTATTTTCCTTTGGAACGTGTACATAACATCACAACCAAACACTCTAAGATGTTGAAGAGAGGGTTTCTTTTTATTCCATACCTCGTGTGGAGTTTTGTCATCCAATGATGATGAAGGTGATCGATTGATGTTGGTGCAATTATTTGCATAATATATTACCAAACATAAATTATCAACTGGGATTCATAATCAGTAGAGTTGATGCACTATATATGCCGATAAAATATAGGTTCCTATGTCTGTTTATTATATCTTAGATAAGAAAACTATCAATAACAAAATACTCTGTTTTCAAAGATAACACTCTTCACACAATTCAGAAATTAGAAAGAAAAACTTGCAATCATGCACTCAAAATATTTTTCTCAGATAATGCCTTGTCCATTTACAAGCTCATGAAGTGGAAACATGGACTTTGACTTAGCTATCTATAGCTACTACTCTTAACAACAACTAGAAAGAAAATCTGGGCACACTTCAATGATACAAAAGATAAAGCTCATAGTAAAACTCTCAAGCAAACACTCAATTGAAAAGGCTCTTGCTTAGATAACAAGTATGTTCATTAGAGGCTTATGAAATGAAGAGATGAACTCAGATCGTGTTCCCTGTAGAAATAAAAACAGCCAACACTCTGCATGTGCTCAAAGGAAAACATCAATCAATGCTAGAGGAAATCACATGTGAAGGAAGGCACTCCACTTTAGGCACATGTAAGGTGAAATATGGAGGTCTTGATTGTGCATCTGTTTGCAAGGTGAAATCTGATTTAAATCTATGAAAGAAAGCTGAGTATGGTAGGATGCTCCATTACAGGTTTAGTGAAATACAGAGATCCAAACCATTCTTAGATATGCAAAATGGAAACAAAACTCTAACTTTAAATCTACCAAATGATTGTCTACACGCACATACAGAAATAACAAATATGCACTCAAGAATCTATGTTGCACTCATAAATCCAGATTACACTCCAGAAATCTATATTACACTCCAAAAATGCTCACTCACAATTTCCACACATCTTTATTGTATTTTGTCAAATGTTTACTGAAGAAAAACAGAAATAAAGTTAGATGTTTATAATCAAAACAAAAATGATTTTATCCATACACAAACTAGAATTATATATACAATAAATACAAAGAAGCTTACCTTGGTTGGGTCGGTGGGCCCTTGTCGTACCAACAAGGTATATTTAAAAGAAACTTATAGAACAAAAGGTCTGATAACACACATCAATTCCATGAACTGCAATTTATATCATTACTTGAAAAAAACAAAGGTACAATCCACAGTCTTCAAGAATCAACCCTACAACATAACAATTCCTCTTTCTTCAAGAACCAATCTTGTATAATAATAATTCCTCTTATCCTAGTACTCCTTCCTTCATATTTATACAAGTAAATTCAATGGGGATGGATCACAACAAATCTCCCAACTCAGAATTCGTTCAAACTGTTTATGCACAAAATCTGTTTTTTTCACCAAATATTACAAATTTGGGTTAAAGATACTTCTATATCTCTCTGTCCATTGTGAATTGTGATAAATTATTTATGGGTTTTGTATCTATATATATTTTCTAAAAACCCATTGGATGGTTTTGTACGATATTCTGCCATATTCACGAAAAATCAATTCGCAATATGGCAGTTTAGAAATATTTGAAAATTTTAGGCTGAATCGTTCCCCCTAAGCTGGAGGTCCACACGTGCGAGATGGATCAATTATGACACATGTTTCCACATGAAAACACCTCTCTGGACAAAACCCATGTACCCAAATGTTTATATTGATCATTATCGGCCCATAAAGCAAGGTGAAAATCCAGTATCATAATGCTGGTACCAGAATCCTGTAGATAGGGTTTTAGTACCGGATTAGCACAGTCATAGCCATGAGTATTGGATTAGCACAAAACATGTGTTGGTACCAAATTAGACACCCATTCAGTACTAGATCAATGATGTTTAAGAGTCAAATGATTAGGAGCATACAAAATCAAACATTTAATCGAATTAACTCAAGAAAACTAAACAAACCATGCTTTAATCATAAGTTACATCTTATGCACATGAACGAGGTCATCAAGTGTATTTATGGAGGAAACAATCAAGTATACAATCATATAATAGGTATAATAGGCTCATATAGAGGGTAATATAGAGCATTAGAAATGTCAAAATGGAGACTCAACAATTAACTAGATAACATGTTGTACCCACTGCCTCTGCACAAAATTTTTGTCCTAACTCGGCACCACCGAGCATGCTCCTTGCTTTTTCCATCAGTGTCATGTTCATCCTTTCTGCAACTCCATTCTTCTAAGGAGTGTATGGAGTAGTCTTCTTCCCTTTTATACCACACTTTTTACAAAATTCTTCGAATTCATTTCCACATAATTCTCCACCATTATCTGTTCTCAATACCTTTATTTTCTTCTTTGTCTGATTTTCTACCAGAGCCTTAAAATCTTTAAATTTATCAAATACCTCAGATTTCTTTCTAAGAAAATAAATCCATTTGTACCTTGATAAATCATCTATGAATGAAACATAATACACAGACTTACCTAGTGATGGAATAGGCACAGGTCCAAACACATCATTGTGTATCAATTCTAAGATCCCCTTTTCTCTTGTAACATCAGATGGGAATATTACTCAATTCTTTTTACCATATATGAAATGTTCACAGAAATCAAAATCCAAAGTGCAATTATACATACCTTCAACCATGCCTTTATCGTGTAGTGTTCGAAGGCCCTTTTCTCCAATATGCCCCAGTCTTTGATGCCACAACATGGTCTTCTTTTTAGGGACAATATTGTTCTTGTCTTCTTTATTTGTCTGCTCAAGGACAAMAAAACTRTTACACCCATTAGTATAAGTTCTTSCCAACAACTTGTACAGAGTTCCACACCGAACTCCCCTCATCAAAACCATTTCTCCTCGTACCATCTTGCAAGTGTTCTTTCCAAATACAGTATCCACTCCTRCATCATCCATCTTGCTTATAGATATTATGCTCYTGGTAAGTTTTGGAATGTGCAGAACCCAAGGGAGAGTTCTAATCCTTCCATCTTTTAGTAGCAACTTAACCCTTCCACGTCCCATGATTTTGGTTGTCGAGTCATCTCCTAGGAATACATCACCACCATCATATTTTTCATATTCAGAGAACCACTCCCTGTGAGGAGTCATATGGTATGATGCACTTGAGTCGATCAACCATACATCATGGTCTGCATGTGTACTTTTAGATGCCAAGTAAACATCACCTCCTTCTTCAGTGGAGGTTTTCGCCTCTGTGGAAGAGGTACGATCAGATCCCTTTGGTTTTTCAACCTTCTTAGACTTGCAATATTTCTTATAATGCCCTGTTTTACCACACTTCTAGCATTTCCTCAAAGATTTTCCTGGAGACTTAGATATACCTGTAGATTTAGATCTCCCCCCCCCCAAAAGGCTTACTAGGATTCCTATCTTGGGTATGGCCTCTTATAAATAAAACATTTGTGCTATGACTATCCATTCTTTTCCACCTCATCTCTTCAGATAACAAGGATGAAACTACATCCTCATACTTCAATGTATATTGAGTGGTACTACCAATTGCTACAACCAGATTATCCCAAGAGTCTGGAAAAGAACATAAAAAAGTAATACACTTATCTTCTTCTACAATCATAATATTAACAGAGACAAGTTGACTTACCAGAGTATTAAAGGCATTTAGATGTTCTGTCACAAAATCTCCATCTTCCATCCTAAGATGATACATCTTCTTTTGAAGAAACAACTTGTTTACGAGGGACTTTGATTGATACAAATTCCCCAAATTATCCCATAGTTCCTTGGTTGTATATTCTCTTGAGACATTCAACAACACCGAATCTGTCAGGCAGAGTCGAATAGTACTCCTTGCTCTTATATCCAACTTCTCCCAATATTCCTTCGACATACCAGTAGGTGGTGTACTAGTAGTTTGTGTGCTAGTAGGTTGTGTACCAATAGCCTGTGTGCTAGTAGACAGTGTACCAGTAGGCTGTGTACCATGATCCACAACAATCCATTGTTCTTTGTCTACAAGAAGGTCCTCCATATTCAGCTTCCATAGCTCAAAGTTTTTATCGTTGACCTTCTCTATCTCAATTCGAGAAGAGCTTGTCATTCCTCTTTCTAAACTCAAATCACCACTGCAAAAGCTCCTACTAAACCCAGTTTTATCATAGACCCAAGATAAACTTGATCTATCGAGACCGATCCAAACCCTCAACAACAAAGGCATCCCTCTGAAGCCAGAAACAAGCTCTGATACCACATGTAAGTTTTAAACCTATGAAGTAAAGAAATGCATATAGATTCTTAAGAAAAACAAAATCAAATCAATGGCTCATACACAAAGTACACACAGATTTATACCGGAAACCCTCAACCAGGGGAAACCTTTCTTATATTCATTATATCAAATTTCACCATTCACCATACAATATATACAATGTTTTTAGGTATTCTGTAGATACCAAAACCCTAATCCCTTAATCTGAGATTAATTTAGAAAACCACTAAAAATAGAAAAAATCACCCCAAAAAACAATTTGGGGAGCTGCCTCGAACATTGTGGGTAACCAGGGGGGTCCATACTTGCCCCCCCCCCAGGGACCCCCCTAGGAAGCACCTGACGCACATGACACAAAGAGAACTACTAGAGTGATTGTCAAACATAGTTTTCGAACCTGACGTGCCCCCATAGAGAAGAAGAAATGGATCAGATAGAGAAGAATGAGACATGGGAACTCGTTCCAATGCCTAAGAATAAGAATATGATTGTCACAAAATGGGTATTCAGAAACAGGTTGAACGAGGACATAAAAGTAACCAAGAATAATGAAAGGTTAGTATGCAAGGGATATGCTCGGGTTGAAGGAATATATTTTGAAGAAACCTTTTCCCTAGTTTCTAGAATGGAAGTTGTCAGAATGATCTTGGATTATGTATGTTCTAAGAAAATCA
Source organism: Picea engelmannii (assembly GCA_009831015.1). Taxonomy (NCBI): domain Eukaryota; kingdom Viridiplantae; phylum Streptophyta; class Pinopsida; order Pinales; family Pinaceae; genus Picea; species Picea engelmannii. The sequence goes on from ML827824.1 coordinate 39,764, forward strand.
AAGTATATCAGATGGACATAAAATCAACCTTCCTAAATGGAGATCAAGAAGAAGAAGTCTACATTGAATAACCATAAGGGTTTCTATTGTCAGAAAAGGAGGATTATGTTTGCAAATTGAAGAAGAAACGATATGGACTCAAACAGTCCCCCAGAGCATGGTATTAAAGATTAGACATGTGTCTACAACAACAAGGGTCCAAGAATGTAAATGCAGAAAACAATATCTACATAAAGGTAAATCAAGATAGTATATTGATAATCGAATTTTATGTTGATGACATTATTTTTGGAAGTGATGATGATATGATGAGTTAGAAATTTTCTAAAGACATGAAGCATGAATTCTAAATTTCATTACTTGGTGAGTTTTATTTCTTTTTGGGACTCTGCAAATGTTAGCAAGATAAAGCTATTTTTATCTCCCAAACCAAGTATATAAAAGAAATGTTAAATAATTTTGGAATGGTAGATTTCAATCTCGTGAGTACTCCCATATAGTCTAGTTGCAAACTGAGCAAAGATGATAAATCCAAGGATGCAGATCAGATACTCTATAGATCAATGATTGGAAGTTTAATCTATGTGAAAACATTGAGACTAGATGTGATGCAAGCAATTGGACATGTTGCAATATTTCAAGAAGCATCGAAATAAACACATGTTATGGCAGTAAAGAGAATATTCAGATATCTCAAAGCAACAAAAGACTATGTATTATGGTATTGTTGATCACCATAAATGACCATGTTCAACATTATAGGGAGATCAGCCGGTGAGGGTCCCAATTAAAGACTTATCCATTTGGGATGGTGATTCTGACTGGTTTAATGGGTCTCTAGTTACCCTTGTTATAAGACTTATACTATGGTTAATGTAAACTAAGTTAATATATGTATGTACAATTGTCTATGTACAATATCTTATATCTATTGATGTGCATTGATACTTGTTGTTATCAGCAGAAAGAAAAGAAGGAATTACCTTCTTGTAGCTACTTGAATAAGGAAATCCTTTATGTTGGATGAAATAATGGCTCAGTTAAGCCACATTGGATTTTCTCTTGCAAAAGGAGACTTTATGAACTTAAATGCAAATGTATTTTTTATCTAGGATGCAAGCAACAAAGAGAAATTTAATCTATCCAATATTAACCAAGGGAAGGATGAGCCTTACTCCCAATCAAGAGAAAAACATATTATAAGGGTAAAGGACTGAGATCGAATCTAAGGTTAATATATGCTTGCAAATCATAGAACTAGTTCGTATGATTTGCTGGTTGTTTAACCAAATATGCGATAGAATGACATTAATAAACAATTATTAAAACATTCATAGAATATAGTTAAATTTGAATATTAATAAATGAATTTAATATTATATGTGTTATCACATTAAACAAACAATTCTTATAACATAATAACAGTTTGTACAAGAAGTGATTTTGATTTACTAATAATCAATTATCAACAAATCCAAATAAATCTCTTCAAATCCATTGTTCAAATGTCTATTTCCTCTCAAACTCTCGAAGAAATTCTATAGATCATTCAAGCATTCAAAGTCCAATTGTATGGCACATTGCATGACAGATTGCATGAACTTGTAGATGTCCTCAATGATAGTTTTTGTAGTATTCAAGATTCATTGGATAACATGCAGGAGAGATTTCTTATGGCGGACATTAGGGATGAATAAAATCAAGAAATATATGATTTGCATGATTTTGAGGCTGATTGTAATGATTGTTGTATGGATAGTTGTCATTTCTAGGATGACAACCACTTCCATGTTTTATTTGATGACTCTACTCCACCTTCTGTAGAGCACATCAATGTGACACATCAGGAGCTAGTTATGATTACCAGTTTCCAACCTACATATTCTACAATGATATTTTTCCTTCTAGATTCATCTTTGACCCTTTCCCACTATGTGTATGGATATTCTTATTTGGATCCACATGATAGGTGTTAGTATTGGGAGCATAATTTTTAGTTTCTTATTGGGTGATGATATATTCCATGTGGAGTTCACATGAGAAATTGGACATGGGACCCTAGTTTACAATGGTGGTTGGACTACTTCAGCATCGTGGCTTCCATTTCTCAATGGGACCCTGGTTCTCTAGTCTACTTCAACGCTATGGTCCACACTTATCCATGGGAACCTAGTTCTCTAGTCTAGTTCAACACTATGGTCCACACTTATCCATGGGACCCTGGTATATGGTTGTCCATCAAGTGTTGAGGACAATGCTTTCATAGGGGGATTGAATTTTAGGTAGCTAGAGAGGTAGTGGGGGGAGGGGGGGAGAGGACCCATAATGATAATAATGGAGGTAATTCAATGTTAGGTGTACTAGGTCCACTATATTATTAAATAAAGCCCACTATGATAGTTAGATATAATAAATGTAAGAGGACTTCTTAGAAGGTTATATTTCTAAAAGATTCCTCCTCTAGAATGTTCTTAGGTGATGGTAGCACTATATAAAGAGGTTCAAGCAATGTAATGGGATATGAAGAGAAGTATTGTATTTGGAGCTGAAGCTCAATAGGAGGAATCTCCCTCGAAGAGGCAAGTGAATAGGAGAGGATCCCTTCCATAATAGGATCCATTGTATGGTTTTTCCCTACCTCAAGAGTTTGATATAATAAAGTGGTGGTTTTATATATTGTTTTGTATATCTTTTGTGGTGATTGTATTCAAATATCTTTGATATTATTGTGGTATTTTGTATTCATGTCTTTGGTTCTTGGTTCTTAACAGTTGTTTCTTGGTTCAATGATTGGATGATGTCTCTTTATTTCCTTTCTTCCCGTTTGGAGCGGAAGTTGAGCGGATATATCAGCCCCAACGACTATATTTCTTCATCATGGAAAAATACTCTATGTCGTTGTTCTGATATCTCGGTGAAGTTCCAATTCTGCAAGTTTTATGTCTACGGAGTATCCTCTAGAACCTCTTGTAGCCTTACAGTATTAGCCCTTTTCTTTCTTAACTTTCTAGCCTTCTTCCCAGTGACCTTCATCTCAGTAATGATTTTACCATTTTGATGCTTATCTTCTCTGGTCTTAGTTACTTCGCATTGTTGAAAGTCTTTCCTAGGGTTCATGGATAATACTTCTTCGGTATTAAAAATAGGTAACTCAATCTTCTGTGTATCCTCTATTATTCTCTTAGCCTCGACATTGGAGTTGCTAGTATTAATTATTTGTGATCTTCTCTTATGTTCTTCAATCAAGTGCGTGATCCTTCTGGTCATAAAGTCTTTTAACTCTTTCTTCTTCTGTTCCAAAACTTCTTCTTCCTCTTTTCGTCTGTCTTGTTCTCTATCAATCCAAGGTTTTCCTATGAGCATGGTAAACGAGGCATTGTCTTCAACAAATTTAATAATCTCAAAGTCTTCCTCTGTGGAAGTTCCATTGACAGTCATAGGTATCTAGGTGATCCTTCCACATAGGTTCACTATCTTTCCTCTGAATAAACTTGTCCCTCCTAGGGAAGAGATCATGGCAGCATTTCCTATAGCTTCCTAAGTTCTTTCTGGCATAATGTTCACTTGTGTTTCTTCATCAAGAATACTGTCAATGTTGAAGTCCCCTATTCTTGCTTCGACTTTCTCCTTTTCTTTGAAGATCTCTGATAGCCTAACATGTCGGTGATCATTCAAGGTGTCTTTCATCTATAGCAATATATTTTATGATTCCTTCTGAGTTTCTACTATTTCTAGATCTACCTTAGGGTTTTCTTCATTAAGATTCATTCTTTCAATCTTAGCAATCATTTTAGGGAAATCAAACACTTCATGGTCCAAAGATTTGCAACATAGACAACTAGGTCTTCCACCAGGGCATTCTTTAGCAAGATGTCCCAGTCTTCTGCAACTATAACAGAGGGTTAACCCTATCTTTCATTTAAATGTTCCGTAACTTCTTCTATGTTGCACACCAGGATCATGGTAGCTAGCTTTCAAAAAACTTATTCTAGGATCCTGCATCCACTTGTTAGTCCAGGCATTCTTTCTATGCATAGGTATAACATATCAATCCTTATAGTTATAAAATCTATTCATATCAAACTTTCTTTCATCTATTAATGCCCTAGTTTCGAAGCTAGGACAAAATATATCAAGCATACCTAGATCCATTCTTTAGAAACAAAAAAAATTACTTATCTTACTTCTACAAAGCACAAAGCTTTCAGATCTAAAAACTTTTGACTATTCTTACCTTTATTAGAGCACAAAGCTTACAGATCTTAACTCTTTTCTGCAGATCAGACTTCTTTCTTTCAAAAATTTCCACTTTTACTTTTCTTAGAGAAATGAGCGTTCATATATTGCTTCTTTTCTTCGGATCTGATCTTATTCCTAGCACAAAGCTTCACAGGTCAAGTAAAGATCTGTGCACTAGGGAAACATATCTATGCACAGATATTTATTTTTCACTAAGTTTCTTCTTCCTCAGTTCCCAACGATCACATTTTCAGGTCATGGCAATGAAACCATTTGTTGGCACAGGGGCAGACCTAGGGTTCAACACTCAAGAGCGTACCAAAAAAGCCCTAATTATTGGCCCTTTCGGAAACACCTGCAAAGAAGATGAAGTCTCATCTAAGGTAGACATAGGGGTGGTTGCAAGACTCAGGTGTCTGCAACCTTAGTTGGGACACAAATATGTGAATATATCCTTTACAAAGCACTTAGCACCATTCATTCATCACTATTCACCCTTATTGTACTTCTCAGATAAGACAAAACGTCACAGTACTTGCTCAAATATAAGATATTTTAGTGCTTAGCAACAACAAAACATATTAGATACTGTAGGTTAGCACTAAGGATCCTCATACACATCAGATATACTATTCATATACATCTAGTGAATCACAAAGCATAAGAAAATCTATCTAATCATGGCATAACACTTAGAAATATAATGAAAACACAAGGAAGCAACAACACAAAGCATGACACACAGGTTTACTTGGTTCACCCCCACCCTGGGGCTACATACACAAAGTCTTCTTCTTCTTTATTAGCTTTGGTCTATCTGATTAAACACAGAGCTCAACTTGTACTCCACATAGGACAGGAGATCTGCACACACCTCGCCAGATCATCCTTCCCTGAGTAGATCTAGCACAGAGCCTTCTTACAATCCGTGCACTCAACACTTACAACACTTTCACTCAGCTCTGCAAGCCTCTCGCAATCATGCACAAAGAATTTACATTCGATCACACAGATCTAATTACTAGCACTAATCCATCGACTCTTATTACATTGACTAGATACTTATTTATACTTTACAACATAGGCCTAAACATGGGTAAACCCATGGGCCGACATCCCTTTCCCATTACATTAACCCAAAACCCTAAAAGGGCCCCAAAAGTGGGTCAATATCCCGTGATCTCTGCTTTGCCCAGCGCTCCATCTTTGACAGGGTGTCGATGTTCAAAAGCGATCAAACATGACCAAGTGTTCCTCAAAACTTGGTCAAGGGCCAACGCTATGTCTTGTTGTATCATAGATCCACTGTGTATTTTTTGTGGCTATGATTAGTTCATATCATTGAAGTATAGATCCACATTGTATATTTGGTGGCTATACACTTTGTTAATATAATTATGAATCTGCAGTGTATCTTATGGAGACCATACCTTGCAAGTATTTATCATCCAAGCATAGGTATGCCTACCTTGGGTTTGAAACATATCATAATATTTTTTTGATGGTTGTGTGCAGCTTCTACCAGGTTCTCTGATTCCATACCCTTGCTCAAAAAAGTCTACAAAGTACTTCAGTCATCAGTTTCCATCTTCTAACTTCATACTTTGAGGGGAAATCTCTTACACATCAAAATTTCTCACTTCAATGATGACTTATTGTCTTCATTACAAGTGTCGCAAACATCATATAGTCATCTTGCCCATGTCGTGTCTCGAACGACATCACAAGGACACTTGAGACACCCTCAAAAATTGATTTAAGAAGGAGAAATCATTTGATGAGGAGTACAAAGCATTTTCCATGGAAAATGCCACTTAAAAATTATTTTTTAAGGGAAAATCTCCTCTACCCATTTTCAAGGAGTGCCAACACTCCCTACCCCTCTTTGGGGGAGCGTTGCATCACTTAGAACACCATTATGGGGGAGCATTGGGTTTTTTTGAAGGAATTTTGGGTAGCACTCCCCTGCCCACTGTCAGGGAGTCCCATCTGTTTGTACCCTCCTTTAGGGGAGTGTTTCCATGATCTATAAACCCTTTTGGGGGAGCACTGGCCTGTATGAGCAAATTTTGGGTTGTTGAGGAAAATCAAGGAAAAATCCCCTTCATCTTGGAAATCAGTTGGATTCGAATCTGAGGTCAAGGATGGATCTTAGGGAGGATCCACAACTGAAGGATAAATATCCTCAACCTATCCCAAGAATATCTAAGGTGGTTGGGTCTTTCCAAGCTTATATAAAGAGGCCTTCTCATGGTAAAATCATATAGAGACATTGAAGGCATCAAACTTATGATATCATGAAGGATATTTATCATTGAAGCATCATCATTTTGTGTGGATTATTTGAGCAAAGGGTTGGACAAGGAGATCTTGGTGAAGCTTCTGCATCTACATCATGGTTGTAAGCACTTTGCTTTGTTTTCATTAATATACATATGTTCTTGGCCTGTTTCTTTCAAGGTTGTGTTTATTGTACATGAACTTGTCTTTATTAGATAGATCTGGTTTCAAGATAATCTTGGTAGAATAGGAAGCTTGTTCTATATTTATTTTGTTTGCAGTACTTATCAAGGAGCTTGGGGATCAAATCTCAACTTGAACTGTGTCAGGACGAACATCATTAAAAGGGTACTCCTTTCTTCCTCTTCTCTATACATTAGTCTAACTAGATTTAAAAGGATGTTAGTGACCAATGTTAGCACTCTTTCTGTCTTGGTCTTAGGAGTCTAGAGACCAATAGGGAATCCACTTTTCCAGAGGGGGATTCTCCTATAACAATAGATGTTATTTCCTGTGCAAAAAATGTAGTTTTACACGTCCCGTGATAATTTTAATAGAAACAACTAAAAAAAATTGTAGGAAATATGGGCACACTAATGGGGGATCGAATGAATATCGTCTCGTGGTAATTAGTTATATATTCACTATCTGTTTTATACATATATATATAACATATGTCAGCAAGATAAATCTATTTTTATCTCCCAAACCAAGTATATAAAAGAAATGCTAAATAATTTTGGAATGGTAGATTTCAATATCGTGAGTACTCCCATGCAGTCTAATTGCAAATTGAGCAAAGATGATAAATCCAAGGATGCAGATCAGAGACTCTATGGATCGATGATTGGCAGTTTAATCTATGTGAAATCATTGATACCAGATGTGATGCAAGAAATTGGACATGTTGCAATATTTCAAGAATCACTGAAATAAACACATGTTATGGCAGTAAAGAGAATATTCAGATATCTCAAAGCAACAAAAGACTATGGATTATGGTATTGTTTATGGACATAAATGACCATGTTCAACATTATAAGGAGATCACTCAGTGAGAGTCTCAATTAATTACTTATCCGTTTGGGATGTTGATTCTGACTGGTTCAATGGGTCTCTAGTAACCCTTGTTATAAGACTTATCCTATGGTTAATCTAAACTAAATTAATATATGTATGTACAATTATCTATGTGCAATATCTTATATCTATTGATGTGTATTGATACTTGTTGTTATCAACAGAAAGAAAATAAGGAATTACCTTCTTGTAGCTACTTGAAGAAGGAAATCCTTTACGTTGGCTGAAATAAAGGCTCAGTTAAGCCACATTGGATTTTCTCCTGCGAAGGAGACTTTATCAACTTAAATAAAAATGCAGTTTTTATCTAGGATGCAAGAAACAAATAGAAATTTAATCTATCCAATCTTAACCAGGGGAAGGGTGAGCCTTACTCCCAATCAAGAGAAAAACATATTATAAGGGGAAATGACTGAGATCAAATCTAAGGTTAATATATGCTTGCAAATCATAGAACTAGTTCATATGATTTGCAAGTTGTTTAACCAAATATGAGATAGAATGAAATTAATAAACAGGTATTAAAACATTCATAGAATATACTTAAATTTGAATATTAATTTAAATGAATTTAATTTTATATGTATTATCACATTAAACAAACAATTCTTATAACATAATAACAGTTTATACAAGACATGATTATGATTTACTAATAATCAATTATCAACAAATCCAAACAAATCTCTTCAAATCCATTGTTCAAATGTATATTTCCTCTCAAACTCTCGAAGAAATTCTATAGATCATTGAAGCATTCAAAGTCCAATTGTATGCCACATTGTATGGCACATTGCATGACATATTGCATGACCTTGCAGATGACCTCAATGATAGTTTTTGTAGTATTCAAGATTCATTGTATAACATATAGGAGAGATTTCTTATGGAAGACATTAGGGATGAATAAAATCAAGAAATATATGCTTGGCATGATTTTGAGGCCAATTGTGATGATTGTTATATGGATAGTTTTCATTTCTAGGATGACAACCAATTCCATGTTTTATTTGATGACTCTAGTCCACCTTCTGTAGAGCACATCAATGTGACACATCAGGAGCTAGTTATGATTACCAGTTTCCACCCTACATATTATACAACGATATTTTTCCTTCCAGATTCATCTTTGACCCTTTCCCACTATGTGTATGGATATTCTTATTTGGATCCACATAGGTGTTAGTATTGGGAGCATAATGTTCAGTTGCTTATTGGGTGACGATATATTCCACGTGGAGTTCACATGATCAATTGGACATGGGACCCTCGTTTGCAATGGCGGTTGGACTACTTCAGCATGGTGGCTTCCATTTCTGAATGGGATCCTGGTTCTCTAGTCTACTTCAACGCTATGGTCCACACTTAGCCATGTGAACCTAGTTCTCTAGTCTAGTTCAACACTATGATCCACACTTATCCATGGGACCCTGGTATATGGTTTTCCATAAAGCATTGAGGACAATGCTTTCATAGGGGGATCGAATTTTAGGTAGCTAAAGAGGTAGTGGGGGGGGGTGCGGGGAGAGGGCCCATAATGATAATAATGGAGGTAATTCAATGTAAGGTGTACTAGGTCCACTATATTATTAAATAAGGCCCACTATGATAGTTAGATATAATAAATGTAGGAGGACTTCTTAGAAGGTTATACTTCTAAAAGATTCCTCCTCTAGAATGTTCTTAGGTGATGGTAGCACTATATAAAGAGGTTCAAGAAATGTAATGGGATATGAAGAGAATTATTGTATTTGGATATGAAGCTCAATAGGAGGAATCTCCCTCGAAGAGGCAATTGAATAGGAGAGGATCCCTTCCATAATAGGATCCATTGTATGGTTTTTTCCCTACCTCAAGGGTTTGATATAATAAAGTGGTGGTTTTATATATTGTTTCATATATCTTGTGTGGTGATTGTATTCAAATATAATTGATATTATTGTGGTATTTTGTATTCATGTCTTTGGTTCTTGGTTCTTAACAGTGGTTTCTTCACTGTTATCACCCTCATAACAGTTACCTCTCTATGCTCTGGTTTTCCCTTATTGTTAATCCTTTCGAAAATATTATGGCTCTTGTAGTCTGAATAGATCCAAATGGCCCACAAACTCTGTTAATCCATGACGACGTGACCGATAATATTTCCTAGGTTGGCTGGTTAGTTTTCATCTAGTCGTTTAAAGGGTTTAATATGGAAGTGGCCATAGAATTTGCCAAAACCTTTGATGGCGCTAGGGTTAAGGTCGAGGATGTCCAGTTCCAAGTTAATGAGGATTTTATTGTTCAATCTACTGGACTTCCTCGGTTAGGGGATAAATGGTTTAAAAACATGAAGGTAAAGAACATCCCTTGGCAGTCTCGGTTGGCATGTAAGAAATCACAGTACCATATAAAGGGTATGCCATTGGAATTATTTCAGCCCAGAAGGCATAATATTGTGTTAATTATCAAATTGTTTATTACCTGCAAGGAATGCTATGGCCTTATATTTATTTTCATATACAATTACTTATGTTTTTCCTAGGGTTTCATTTAGACTTGCCATTTTATTTAGATAGGAGTTTGAAAAATATGTCTAAGTTCTATCAATGCCCAAGCCAAAACATTGAAACTAGTTTGTTTCATCACACTCTTATTCGTACCCTAGTCAAATTTCATCTTTTGTTAAGAACCTGAATAGATATACAAATATAATCACCACAAATATTGAATACATAATAGATCCACAGAGCAAGATAGAAGAAACTACACTTTATTATTATCAAACCCTTGAGGTAGGGCAACACCATACAATGGATCTTATTATGGAAGGGATCCTCTCTTGTTCACTTGCCTCTTCGAGGAGGAATCTTCTAGAAGTAGAACCTTCTAAGAAGTCCTCTTACATTTATTTTATCTAACTACCAATTTATTATATCTAACTACCATAGTGGGCGTTATTTAATAATATAGTGGACCTAGTACACCTTACATTGAATAACCTCCACTATTATCACTATGGGTTGTCTGACACCCCCACTACCTCTCTAGTTACCTTACATTCCATCCCCCTTATGAAAGCGTTGTCCTCAACGCTTGATGTACAACCATATACCAAGGTCCCATTGATAAGTGTGGACCATAGTGTTGAAGTAGACTAGAGAACTAGGGTCCTATTGAGAAATGGAAGCCACCATGTTGAAGTAGTCCCACTGCCATTGTAAACCAGGGTCCCATGTCCAAGTGCTCATGTGAAATCCACATGGAAGATATCGGCACCCAATAACCAACTAAAAAATGATGCTCCCAATACTGACACCTATCATGTGGATCCAAATAAGAATATCAAACCACATAGTGGGAAAGGGTCAATGTTGAATATGGAAGGAACAATACCATTGTAGAATATGCAGGTTGGACGCTGGTAATCATAACTAGCGCTTTATTTGTGACATTTATGTTCTCTATAGAAGGTGGAGTAGAGTCCTCTAATAAAATATGGAAGTGGTTGTCATCCCAGAAATGAAAACTATCCATATACCAATCATCTCAATTGGCATAAAGATCATACCAAGCATATATTTCTTGATTATACTCATCTTGAATGTCTTCCATAAGAAATCTCTCCTGCATGCTATCCAGTGAATCTTGAATACTATGAAAACTATCATTGAGGCCATCTCCAAAGGCATCCAATTTGTCATTTAATGTGTCATACAATTGAGATTTGAATGCTTCAATAATTTATTTGAGTGTTTGAGAGGAAATATCCATATGAGCACCCTATGAACTCTTCATTCTCACATCCATCACGAGAAAATCTAAAACATAGAACAATAAGTTACGACAGAAAATCGTGGCTTTTTCTGGAAAAAACCCTAAAAAACTGTTGAATTTAAAATGCTCATAACTTCACTTCCCGGACTCTGTTTCGGCTGATGTTTTTTTGAAACTGGGTGAAATTGTGAAAGGAACTTATATCTTTAATTTTTTTTTTCAAATTTGGTATCCAACTGCTACAGAAATAAAAGCAATCGCACTGTCGTTCGCAAAAAAAACCCTTAAAAATTGCAGATTTTAAAACTTCAATATCTTGACTTCCCATACTCTGTTTTAGACGATTTGTTTTTTCAACTTGGGTGTTTTTCTGAGATAAAATCATATCTACAACATGTTTTTTTAAATTTTGCACAGAAATATACCAAAAATTTCTGAAATGTAGTGGCCCTCTTTTTTCTTCTCCGAGAAAACAAATCTGCAAAAATAAAAAATGTTTTCAAACAATGTCTGCCAAGGAAAGTGCTCTAATACCACTTGTTAAGAACCTGAATAGATCTACAAATATAATCACTAGAAATATTGAATACACAATAGATCCACAGAGCACGATAGAAGAAACTACACTTTATTGTTATCAAACCCTTGAGGTAAAGCAACACCATACAATGGATCCTATTATGGAAGGGATCCTCTCCTGTTCACTTGCCTCCTCGAGGGGGAATCCTCCTATTGAGATACTACTCCAAATACAATATTTCTCTTCATATCCCATTACATTGCTTGAACCTCTTTATATAGTGCTACCATAACCTAAGAACATTCTAGAGGAGGAATCTTCTAGAAGTAGAACCTTCTAAGAAGTCCTCTTACATTTATTCTTTCTAACTACGAATTTATTATATCTAACTACCATAGTGGGCCTTATTTAATAATACAGTGGACCTAGTCCTCCTTACATTGAATGAACTCCACTATTATCACTATGGGCCTTCCACCTTCTCTCCACTACCTCTCTAGCTACTGCTACCTTACATCTTACATCTTGCTAGTGCAGGAGACAGTTGGGAAACGTTTCTGGTAAGAAATCGATTATTACCCTAGTGTAACAACCCTACCATTGATCTTACTTAGGATGTTGAAGATATTTTACCTCCTCAGGATATACCACATAAGGTTCAAATTGAAATTCAACTTCACAATGATCCTATTATGTCGCCCTATCATCAAAACAATGCTTTACCTGCAGTGTGAACAACACTAAAAAGGAAGGAGATTTCTCCTAAGAGGTCTTTAGAAACTATCCTAACTCATATGAACGTTTGACTATCAGAATATGATGATTACCAATCACAACCTATGTACTCAATGATTGAAGAGAAACCTAAGGAACAATGCAAAATAATTAGACAGTTACATTAAGCCTGTGAAATTAATTTTTGAAATAAAAGGGTTGGTCGTATTCTATCCAGGATGATTCGAGATAGGAATAGGAAAAAGGATAGACCGATTCCAACAATAAACATAATGGATCGAGACTCCTCAGAAGATACAAGTCAATACTATGAAAAGGATAGTCATATCCAACATGATTTTGTCTCAAATCTTCCTCCTTTCCTTCAAAATTGTGAAGGGTTTTTAGGAATTCAAGCTAATCTAAAAGCCAGACTTGTGCAAGAAAGACCCTTAGAAACAAGCCAACAATAGTCAATCCCAGATTCAGAACCTGAGTGTTTTCATGATTTCTTAGCATGGGCTCAAGTTATTATGCGTAATTTTGGTATTTACAAATGTGCCTCAATCAGTAATGAGGAAAATTAGAGAACTGGAAAAGGATAATAGGAAATTAAATACTGAAGCACAACCGTGCATATCTCGGGAAAATAAAAATGCCAAAAACTTTTGGAGATATTGTCATTAAAAGATCAACAAATGTCAATCTTATTATTGGATAAAAAATGCACACTTCTTCATTCTCGATTGGCTAATTTTGGTAAAACAAAATTTGGTTTTATTTCTATTGAGTTTGTTTTATTTAGCATTAGTTGTTTTTATTGTTCTTAGACTAGATACATAATCAAAGACTATATAGCAAGCCTTAATTTAGTTGATATGATTTCTAATTTAATTTAATTTTTATTTCAAGTTTCAAAACAGACTGAAAGATTCCATATATGATGGCTGGCTAGTGAAGATCATGGAATTTATTGTTTTCTTTTTGAATGGTAATAGAATCTATCTTCAAACAATTGGTGATCTATTTTTTATTATTATAACAAACTTTGTATAAGTTGTTATAAATGTTGTTATTATAAACATAGATTAGTATTTTGATTTTAAAAATTCTCTATTTTCAAAAAACTTTACCTCTATCCTATGGATATGAGAGTTGATCACTATTGTGTTTAAATACTTATGCTATTTTGAAACTAGAGATGGTGAAAAATTCTGGGAAATGGACCACTAAATTTTTTTTTTTAAGAATATATAATTATACCTTAAGGATTTTTCCCTGTAAGTATAATGGATTTGTTTTCAGTATAATATATTTAGTTATGGTTCATATTCTTTTAAGTAATTGATCACAGATTGATTAAAAATTAGCTTTAGTTTGTTTTGTCAATACATGGTTAATTTCTATCATCTATATATAAATTATGTCGACCTTTAACAATTCATTTTGGCCCAGATCATTTAGGTCCTTGTGATTGTATCATTTTGATGCAAATTTTGAATTATATTGAGTTTATTCATATACTTCGAATTTGTAAAGAATTAATTGTATAATTGAAATTCTTTTCTTATTGCCAATTGGTCTATCATATCTTCAAAATGGATTAGATTTTAAAAAGTGTTCTTTCTGCATCTCAAATGGGATTTAATTTTTCATTTGAAGTGACTTTCTTCAGGCGATTTCACGATCTTATAATTTCACAACCTTCTGCCATATATTTATCTTGAAAAAAAGGTTGTTGGAGCATCTTTATAAAGAAAGGCACAATCCAAAGTTTTCCTTAAATACTGGTTGGCTATTAGGTTAATGTTTTTTCTTCCTTTTGTTTTGATTTACAGTTTTCTTTATGGATGTAGATAAAAATTAAGCTTAAATACTTTGTTTATTTAAGATAAAACATTATAATTTACATTCATTATTTTTCTCATTTATTTTTAAGGATGCAATTCAATTTGTATTATGTTCTAGATCTACTTATATTTTACCAAAGATTTGGATCTTTTGTAGAACCTCAGTTTCCAAGATTTCTTGTAAATCTTGCACTTGTTAATTTGTATATTTTGTATATAAATAATGTAATTATTGAATGTATATAGTACATTTTTCGTTAATAAATAGTTAGTTATTTCATCTTTGTAGTTTAGATTAAATCTCGTTATCGGCTAAGGGAGCCATAAAAATCGTCAGGGCGAGTCACTACAAACAACTTAGGTTATATTGTCAATCTCAGACTAGACTCTCCCTTCCAGTTGGAAAGAATTCACATATTCATGTCAAAAGGATGTTGAAATCTATTTTGTACAGGCTTGGGGATGTTGGGGAACGAACCCAACTGAAAAACCCACCTGAAATCTCAAAATTGTTTTATTTTTCATTATTTTTTAGTGCATCATCGGTTTTCACATTATAAATTTGCAAATGTCCATGTGTTTCTCAAAGGAAACCCATGGATATATTCAAAAGTCATGTCTTTTAGATGACTTGGATGAGTCAATTTGGTATTTTGATTTTTCAAGCCAAAGGGAAGGGTAGGCCATAACAAAAATTCATAGGTGTGGCGTTTTATGCTATAACACAAAGGAAGATCACTAGAAAAATATTCAGATATCTCCCAAAAATCCTAGTCGATGAGTGTAGAAAAATCATCCAACATAACAGATCATTGGGATTAAAGATGTAGAAGTTGAAAACTAAAGAAAATTACGATCACCACAACAAAGACATCTAGCACTATTGTCCACAGTTTAACCCAGTGGTTTTGAAGAATCCAAAACTAATGAACATTGTATCAAAGCTATGGAAGTATAAGTTTTAAACCTGTGAAGTAAAGCAATGCATATAGATTATTAATAAAAATAGAATCAAATCAATGGCTCCTACACAGAGTACACAAAGATTTATACCGGAAACCCTCAACCGGGGAAAACCTTTCTTATATTCATTATATTGAATTTCACCATTCACCATACAATATATACAATGCTTTTAGGTATTCCGTAGATACCAAAACCCTAATCCCTTAATCCGGGATTAATTTAGAAAACCGCTAAAAATAGCAAAAACCGCCCAAAACAAAATTTTGGGGCGCTGCCCCAAACGTTGCGCGTAACCATGGGGGGGCATACCTGCCCCCCCCTAGGAAGCACCCGACACACATGACACAAACATCACTACTAGAGGGATTGTCAGACATGGTTGTCAAACCTGACACGCCCACACACACACATGCAAAGAATATAACATATACCCAACATTCTCCCACTTGTTGTTTTCTTTGCATATAGGGGTCCATAGGGTTATATAGTCAACAATATAGGGAAGCAATGCCCATTGTTACTCTACACCATGAGAACTTTTCTATGCTCACAGACTTTGTCAATAAATCTGCAACATTCTTTAAAGTGTCAACCTATTCTAGCAACACCTTCTTTTCCTCAACCATTGGCTCTAGATTTGAATTTGACTTAAGAGACTAATTGTGTGTGACCATTGATGAAACTAAATTTGAACTTGAGACCTTAGAAAATTCTTTTTTATTTTCCCCTATGGAGTTTGTAGATTCAAACCCAAGATCGAAATTTTGATTTTGAGAAACTGATTTTTGGGTTTCTATGAAATTGTTCCTCTTAATGAACTCGCTCCAGGATTCATTAACCTGATTTAAATGAAATTCAACTAATATCCTAATTAGGTCAGGAAGAAAAAGGTTCCTCTTAGAGCCGAGGCAGTCTCTCTAGTAGAATTTCTTCATTTTAATGAAAGATTTCAATAGATAAAATGGAAAATTTAATTCGACACCCACAAAAACCATCAGCAAAAGAAAGTGATAATATAAAATAAGGTTGTGACCTTCACAAGTTAAATATTTATGAATAATACACAAAACAACTTGTCATTTCTTCTTAACCATAGATGCAGACACACCTTTTGAACTATATTTGGTTTTGGATGAGGTGAGGAACACAGACCAGGGTATTTATTTGATTGTTTAGTCTTAGACCAACGTTCGCCTTTTGTTGGCAGCTTTGTATCCCTAGAAATCATGGACTCATCAACCTGCAATATGATATCCCTAATCTTGGCATATTGACCATAAAAAATGAGTACAAATGCTTTGGCCACCTGGAGATTTTGGCCATGAAACATCATCAACAACTCAAATCAACCAGTCTTTTTTAGCATAGAATGGAAATCATCCTTTTCCTAAAACAATTATAGGCCTTGGGGTTTTCTCCTAGAGATCAAAACCATCATAAAACACACAATATGACTCAGGATAGATTGTAGAGAGAAATTTTAGGGTGGATGTTTTAGTGTAGAGATGAAAACTGAAAACCCTAACTCAAAGTAAAATGAAAATAGCTCGAAATTTCCCAAATGATAAAAACTTTAATAGTACTCTCCCTAATCCTATATTGATATGAGTATTAATGGATAGTAATGGCAAGAAAAGGGAGGTATTCATCGTGAACCAAAATAGATGTATATCAAATTCCATATGGCAACTCGAAATTCAAACTTGTATAGTCACATCATATCCCAGGTCGAGGACATAAATTGCATCAACAGGTTTATTGTCGTGAYTGTTAATACATACATTGTTCATGATTTTATTTAMAATCAATGATAAATGAAAATGGCATAAGCTAATTTTGATAAATTGAGCACATATATATCCATAAGATAGGTGTTGTGTTGGTTTTGTCACTTGGGTGAGAAAAACAACAACACKTGCATGTCTAGATGAGCTTGTTAGACAAGATAGAAGTTTGTGAGTGGGTTAAACAAGACAAACACATGTATAAACAAATAAATAAACTAAAACAACTAAGAAATAAAATTTAGAAAGCATGAGAAACTTAGAACCATAAAAATYAACCAATGACCAACATAATGCTACCAATGGATCAATAGATTAGTAGGCAAAACACCGTAGAGAAAAATGAGGACGTATGAGTCCCCTCTTCCTCCTTGGGAGGGATCTTGAGTTCCCTAATGTAGATATATTATTACAATGGAAGAAAATGGAAAATGGTGAAGAACAACAATGCATATTCCCTCAAGAGGTGAGTGGATTGGCCTATTGCAATGATGCTTGAAGGATCCAAAGAGAAAAGAGGATTCTCAAGGGAGAATACTTGCAGCATAACAATACTATGAAGATATTGGTTTCTTAGTGTGCCCATGGGTCTTATTTGTAGCATTTATTGAAGGAAAAATATAATTGGTTCTTGGTGTGAACAAGGGGCCTTTTAGGGCACCCTCTAGTCCTTTACCAACCCCCCATTCATATTTACCTCAGACATTAAGGTCAAATCGTGTTGGGAGTTGGTCCATAAGTGGTTGAGGGGGTGACAAGATTCATAAATGTGTCATTCATAAAAGTGTGCATAATTTCTCATACATAGTCCTGCACTTAGTGCATTGTGTGCTCTGAGGGATTTGTTGGCCCGCACACACTGCACATTGTGTGCACTCTTCCTTTGATGAATTTGCGCATGCCAATTTTTGACCCAATTGTATAGTTTTTTTTTCCTTTTGAATGCATTTTAGTGTTGCAGGTGAACTAATTTTTGTTGTCATTTTTTTATTTCTGTAACCATTTGTGTGAAATGTTGCAGACGATATTGCAGTGATAACAAATGCCCCTTGATTTGTGAGGTTCGGATCATATGTATATCCAAAATACATCAATGTTTCTTTTACTAAGAATGTCATTGTAATGAAGAGTGTTGAGAGGAACTGCAAGACTGATCCGCAGGAGCAAGAGGGAAAACTGTGGGACCCAAACCTTTCTCTAGGGAGAAAAATAAAAAAAAACAAATTGTGTATAAATGAGGCGGGCATGCCCCATTCTCGTGTCATGTAACTAAAATGTGAGACTATAACTGAAGATGTATGTTGATGTAAATAAATGCAGCACCCCCAAGGGTGGTTTATAATGACAGATGATCATCCTGAATGGTCAACATACTCTGAAATGAGGCAAGGATGCATGTAATAAGTGTCAATGAATCATAGGCATTGATGGCCTAATGAATTCATAGGTATTCGGATGGTATGAAACAACTGCAATAGTTGCATAGTAAGACCCACAATATCATGAGAGTTTGTTGAATTCAAATGTTATGGGGGTCAACAGAATCAGATAGCAATGATGATTCTCTCTCTGTCGTCCGAGAATTCTCATTGTAAAGGTAATGAGAGTCAAGATACTATCACCCTTATGGAAACTACATTGATGTTGACAGAAATGGAGACGTGACTCCGAGAAGCAAAGGGATTTGTGAAATACACTGAGATGAGATTAGATACTGACAGGTAACATGAACGAAGTCAAGATGTGGTGAGACTCAAGACTTCCCTTGGTTGGGGAATTTTCAAGGAGGATTGGAAGCAACCCTAAAACTATATCTAGTGTTAGGGGGACGACTAGATATGGGGTTAAACTATGCCAGAGGCTAAAAAAGTGGAAAAACTCAAAGATCGTGGGTACATGGACTTGGGATACTCAGGCTTTGTGAACAATGTCAAAATAAAGAAAGAATGAATGCCCCAACCAAGGGAGAAATGGGTTTCTTTGTCGGGAAAACAAGGTCATCAAGGGTGATGACAAAAAGCTAAGTAAATGCTGGAAACAAAGGCTTTTTATAATTACCAAATAAATAAAGAATAATTTGGGTTGAGTATACAGATACAAAGATGGGTGCCCTAATGAAAGATGGCTTGGCATGTGAGGGTACAAGTCGCGAAAAAGAACTGGTGGAGGGTGGGGGGCCCATGGGTGGGTTTCTATATGAGGTAAATGAATGGAGGACAATCTACAGATGGGAAAACTAATAGTGGATGAGATGGAGGGATAATGATACTACATAGGCACAATCAATAGAACCGAGATGATATGACCTGGGCGTCCATTGGGAGAGCTATAAATATGATGAAAAGAAGTATGGGGCTCATTCTCGAAAGTTCATAAGATTATCGGGACTCCCATCCCTAGGGGGTGAAATCAACATGAGTTTCAGGTTTCCAAGGGGAACTATGAATGGGACAAATCATGTGGGGGAGATTTCTACTAGGTGATAGTACCAAAATGCAGTGGAGGTGACGATACTATAGAGCCAAATGTAAGGACTGTAAAGGTAAATGTGAGAGGATGTGACTGGAAGATGCAATTGATTTACAGAGGGAATAATTACATGCCAATGTTGAACCTATACTTGAAAGGGCTACATCGC
The DNA here is from genome assembly GCA_009831015.1 of Picea engelmannii. Classification (NCBI taxonomy): domain Eukaryota; kingdom Viridiplantae; phylum Streptophyta; class Pinopsida; order Pinales; family Pinaceae; genus Picea; species Picea engelmannii. The sequence goes on from ML827824.1 coordinate 59,591, forward strand.
TTTGATGAATAGGTACCTGCACACATGAAAACCAAATACCCGATGTGAACAATATCTGATGATAAAGAACATATGACAACTATTTGATAAAATTTGAACATGAGCATGCGTAGCTGAATGTGACATGAGAAAAATGCTCCCCCGGGTCCAAGTTCAGATGATAACCCGGAGAATGTGAATGTGTAGATGGTAGGACCAGGATCCCCTGGCCAAGAACGGATTAGAAAATGGAGGCTCTGGGATTTTATAACTGACTATGAAAGTTTGGGAAAAGGGACTATATATGGGTGGTGGGCCCACAATGGCACCTCATTTGTACCCATCATTGTAGCAATTTGAAGAGAGAATTCTGAGGAGATTTGGAGATTACGGGAGCTCGAGTCGACCGATCTGAGGGTTGCAAGAGCCAGGTTAGTGGTCCCATCCTCCTACATAATGTGAATTTGTTAGAAAGTAGTTAGGGAGTGTACGGAGGGTCGTATAGGGGCAATTTTGGGTGGGACCCACCACTGCATGGGAGAAGGAAGAATATCTGCATGCATATGCATAGGTATAATTCCTTTTCCCACACATAGTGTGCTCCTGTGCTTGAAACAACCACACATGTGGGTGTGGGGGAGGGTAATACAGGTGAACATGAGATGCGCTCCCGTAAAATTGACAGTTGTGCACTATGTGCAACTATTTCTCAAACAATTGCGCATCAGTGTGCATTTGTTCAGAGAATAGGTGTGCACATGTGCACACCTGTCTACATCAAATTTTCGCATGGGATGTGCAACTATTTTACATAAATCTATGCATGAGTGCGCAACTATGCAATGAACAGGTGTGCACATGTGTGCACCTGTATGGGTGAAAGCTGCGCACTGGAGGCAAGGTTAAGGGGTTTGAAATTTTGAATTTTTTGATGTTCTCTATGGATGATGAGGGTTTACCAAGTGTTTTTGTGTGGATGTGGGTGATCAACATATTCCAGAGAGAATGATGCCAGTTCATTGGAAAGAGTGAGATTGGGACCATCTTTGGGAGGCAGTGAGACAACAACCAGGACTTCGGAGGCACTTGGCAGCCTGTGGGTTGCTCAAGTTCTTTGACTGCCCTTTGATATGGTCGTAATATTTCCTGCTCCAATATATGATAGCCATTTGGAGCACTGATTTGCAGTGTTTCATCGTCAGGGGGTAGCAACTTACATTCTCGACTATCGAGGATGTCTATTTTTTATGGGGCTCCCATTCCATGGGATGGCCCTTCCTACTAACCCCCAATTGTCGGGGGATGACAAAGTGGGTGACTTGGAACATCACCACTTCATAGGGCCGCACCCGATGTCAGGGTTGGTCATGAGGAATGAGGTGATTGAGGACCTCCTGATGGAGTGCATCGCCACTATGGTGGTGAGTATCTACAGATCATAGGAGGTCAGTTGAGGATCATGGAGAGGGTCCTTGATGGGGATCATTTTTTCTGAGGTCTTATGCTACACTCCAGGATGATGGGGAAGATTCACCAGTGTTGGACATTCAGCTCTAATGAATTCACATTTGGGTCTATTCCGGTGGCCTGGGTTCTAGAGAGGGTGCCCCTATTACGCCTTAGGATTATGTTGGAGCGTGTGGGGCCATGCGAGCTATGAATGGTGTGGTGGGCCCATGTGATGGCTTGACATGGGGGTGGATAGGGTAGCCGTTACTTCACGACCATGGTGGCATGCATGTGGAAACAGATGCCATAGGTGATACTGTGGTACCCATATGCCGATATGGATTACCGACATGAGTCAAGCATGATGTTTCCTCATGGGGAGCACTGGGATGTTCGAGGTATGTCTTTGTTTTTATGTTTCATGATTTTGATAGTGTATCATATGGTTATATACGTATACATGGATGATGACTCTACCTTTGGTGTTGTTTTTCATATGTGGGACCCTAAGGCTGAGAGGTGGAGATGGTCTGGGAGTCGGCCCGTCGAGGACCAGTACAACCACCATCAGTAGATTTGAGGGTAGGGAAGAGGCAGAGATAGGATGATGTTGTTGTTGGACCATCACATGTGTCACAGGAAGAGGAAGGGGCCCCGGTATATGACCTGTGTCACCTCTTCGAGTGGGTGTTGTAGGGTGTATCAGAGGCTATGTGGGCCCACATTTAGGATGAGGAGGTCCTGTAGTAATGCATGTGTGTACCTGAAGAGTGGCGGACTCTGATCCATCAGGTGCATGTAGTGGGTGCAACGATGACTGTTCGACTTCCCTTGGACCTGGAGGGCCCCCAGCTGGTGGGGCTCCTACAACTAACAAAGAACATCGGGGGGAGCTCTTGGGGTACCATGAGTGTCAGGGTTGTGTATATATAGGCTCAAGAGCCTATTTTATATAGGGTAGTTGGCCCTTGGTTATGGAAGAAAGAAAATATTAAGGAAGAAAGACAAAGTATGAACTGCATGGAAGGCACATTGATTGATATTGGGTCGAAGTGGTCAAAGAAGCAGAAAAGAAGGAGCGAAGAAATGGAAAATGAATTGTTGAACAAGAAGATCGAGGAATAAAGATCAGCAAGGAAGATGGATCGTGAACAACTCAGCAAGTGGAAAAATCCACCAACAAATTCTTTGGAGCACCTCGAGGGAAAGAAGGAAAGACAGGTTGGCGAAGCCCTGAAAACATGGGTCAAGTTGACCTAGGGTTTTGGGATCTAGGGTTTTGAAACCTAGATGTTTCTCATTATAATGTATAAATAAAGGTCAAGAGGACCTGGGATGGGTTGGTTGTTCATCATTGTTCGTTTGGAGTTGGTCATTGGGAGAGTTAAGAGAGTGATTATTGTTGAGTCTGAGGAGAGTATTGTGTTGTGAGAATACTGTTGTATTGTAATATATTCATCTGGGTGCGAAGATCAACCTTGTTGTTGGGTGCGCAGGGAGGGGAGAAGGAAGAGAGAGAGAGAGATATGCAAGCTAAGTGCATAGATAGAACTTTATGTTTTCATATGATATCAAGAAACACAATTCTATGGATGTAGCCCTAGGGAGAGGGTGAACCACGTATATCTTGTTGTTCTGTGTGATTAATGTTGTGTTCTTTTTCTTTTTGTTATTCTGTTATTGCATCATTGTGTTAGATATGAGACATAGCTCACGCAGTAGGCCTAAAGGAGATAAATAATAACTATATCTTTGTGTGTTTTTCCTTTGAATCTACTTTCATTTCCTCTAGTTGTAGACACATGTGTCCTGCAACCACTTGTTGCTACTTCAGGTGAGACTAGATCTACTTCGTAGGTGTTCCCAAAAGGGCCAGTAGTTAGGGCTTGTTGGTGAATTGTTGGAGTTGAAACCTGGGTGTGCCCTTGTGCCAACAAATGGTTTTGTTGTCAAGACCTAAAACTGTGATTGCTAGGAACTGAAGAAAAGAGAAATCTCTATGCGTAGATATGTTGATGTAGTGCATAGTATTCTACTTGACATGCGAAGCTCTGTGCTAAGAGAAGGAATTTCAATATGAAGAAAGAGGTAAGATATTAAATATTTGTGCTCTGGTAAAGGTAAGATAAGTGGAAATTTTTTCTTAGAAAGTACAGATCTAGGTATGTTTAATAGATTTGCTCCTAGTCTCAAAACTAGGGCACATCTAGAAGAAATAAGATTTGATATGAATAGATCTAATAGAGATAGTGGAAGATATGTTATTCCTATGCATAGAAAGAATTTTTGGACTAACAAGTGGATGCAGGACCCTAGAAATAATTTTTGCAGATTGCAGGTCTATAATTGTGATCCCAGTGCATAGTACAAGAAAGTTCAGGGATCATTTAAGAGAAATAGAGGATTGACACTTTGCTATAGTTGCATAAGATCGGGACATCTTGCTAAGGAATGCCCTGGTAGAGTTCCTATTTGTCTTTATTGTAAAGCTATTGATCATGAGTTTTTGGATTTCCCTAGAATGATTGCTAAAGTTGAGAAGATGAACTTGAGACAAGAAAACTATAAAGAAGGTCAAGAAACTAAGGATATGTTAGAGAATCAGATAGAATTAGAGACTACGTTTTTACAGCTGAAAGAAACATTGAATGATCATAGAGACATCAGTTTACCAGAGATATTAAAAGAAAATAAGTGCATAGAAACAAGAATAGGATACTTCGACATAGACTGTGTCTTGGATGAGAAAACATAGGTGAAAATTATGATAGAAAGAACTTAGGAAATTTTGGGAAAGCCTGCTATGATTCCTTCATTAGGAGGGATTAGCTTGTTTAAAGGAAAGATGATAACCCTATTTGGAAGACTTACTCATGTACCTATGATTGCTCATGGAGCATAAACTGAAGAAGAATTTGAGGTCATTAAGTTTGTTGAGAACAATGCTCCTCTGTCACTTTTGTTAGGAAAGACCTGGATTGGGAAAGATCAGATCCGAAGGAAAGAAGAAGAGGAATCCATGGAACATAAAAATCAATAATTAAGGGAATTCATAGCCGATAATATAGAGATACTAGTACAAGAACAAGAGGACAAGTTGAAACAATTGAGGGCTAGAGACTTAGCTGTCGAAGTTGAAAGAACACAAAAATTCTTAAAGAACCTATCCATGCAGGAGAAAAGAGAACTTACCCCAAAAGTAGTAAGAGAAGATATACTGCATGCAAAATGTTTGAGAGAACATCAGCAGTGCAAAGTTACTATGCTAAGAGAAGATAAGAGTAAGAATGGAAAGAGGAATATAGAAACTCAGATCTTAGGAAAGAACGCCAGAAATCTCATTAAGAAGAAAGCAAAGTTAGAAAAATTGCAGGAAGCTCCAGAGAGGACTTCGTAGAAGGAAGGCTTGCAAAAATTGAACATCATCGTAATAGAAGAACAACACAGACTGGCACTTCGCCATGATGAAGATATATGACCATTGGAGGCATCCCAACAGTTAGAACGATGCTTGAGAATGGATATAAACACAATTATTGTGAAAAATATCATCATTAGACTGTTGGGACCGTGCCATAATGGATGGAACCGTATTGATTAAGGCATTTCAACCCGTTGGAGGAATCTGTTACGATGTTGTTTATTTAATCCATCGAATGAATCACCAGGGACACTTTTGCAAATTGTGATTATCTAAGATAACAAAGAACTAATTTCTATTGCGTTGTTCTTTTGAGACCTCGCCAACTGTTTTTATTACCTTGAGCACCCATTCGCCTACCCGAGATAATTGACTATGAGCGTTTATGTCGAGTGAACGTAGCATAGTAGAGAATTTTATGGAGGAGATCCTAATAGACCTTATGGCTGAGAATTTCATGTACACAAGAGTACAGGCCTCATCGATGACTGGATTGCAAACATCTCCCTTGACTGCACGTTGACCCAGTCGATATGGACCATCTCGAACTATGACGGAGAAGAGAAGCAAGCACTGCGATGACCTAGAAAATGCAAATCTCATCTCGTCGGTCTTGCTCAACCACATCTTGCCTTTGGCTAGTGTGGTTAGTCATGACAACATCCCAAGAGATTTCAAATACACACTCATCACTACATACCTTCCAAAGGGGATATGCATAGTAGGACCACATCTAGGACTGATCCTTGATCTTAAGATCAACAACTTTAACCTGGGAGACAAAATGAATTATGTGATGCTTGGACCACATAGGTACTTGAAAAATATAATGGGGATAGTCCCCTAGTAGAGGATCAAGGAAATCATGAGGTCCACCATCCTTAACATTATGAAGATACACCACTTCGGCAGACATAAGGAGGTTAACCCATGTGTTAAACTCCTCCCATCATGCTACTATGGAGGTTATCTCTGGTTGGATAGACGTGTGACTATGGCTCTGACATGGATCCACATGATCACTAGACTGAGCGTGAAGGGACGAGACCCTCACGAGTTCTATCTAGGGAAGGCTATAGATCACACCTTGGCGCAACATATAAAGGAAATGTGTGGCGATGTGGAGAAGGGGAAGCAAGGCCACAAGGTAGCCTCCATCCAAGATGGCACAATGCACCTATCTTGTTAGTTGATTGTTGGTAAGATCGTCAGGAAGAACCAACCAATGCAAGTCATGGGGTTTTTCGTTGACCTCGTAGGGAAGTGCGTTGAAGGGATGCAGATTAATTGGGCAAGCTACCTAGTCAGTGAGTTAGAGAAGGACTATCACAAAGCACAAGACCAAGGCTATGAATTCCACTTTAGCTGGTTACTCATACTCATAGAATTTGTCACTTGGGAGATGCTAGAGGGAGCAACATTCCCTGAAGTCGAGTGATTCAAACCACTGGCCACAAGGTTCACCACCTTGTGGTATTCATGTGATCTGGCGAAGCAGTGGAAGTCGAACGTTATCATCCACACTTACTACTTACAACTCATGGAGGCCATTGAATCCTTTTCCTGTATGATGTTGAATGCACTCCATAGGTTTAGGCCACTCATGAAGTTCCATGTAGACCAACACTTCATATATATCACCATGCACGGGGATGAAAAAAAGGAGGAGTTGTAGTCATATTATAAGTTGACTTAGGAAGATATGGAGGAGATAGCCAAGGAATGGACTGCAGAATTCCTTGTACCAGTTGGAGATGTAGAACTCTTTGACCCCGACCTCATCGGAAGTCCTGTGGTCACAAGGACTGAGTGTGATGGACCGAGCAACACTAAGAAGAAGAAGAAAAAGGAAGAAGTTCAAGAAATAAACAACTCATCAGAGGAAACTGCATCTGACTCAACTGGAGGCGAAGGAGGTGATGAAGTGAATCAAGAAGATGGAGGAGAAGAAGACAAGAAATAAGAGGGATAAGTGACACCACTGAAAGATCCCCTTACAGAGGCCAAGACATTGAAGAAAAGAAAGGTTTCTCCAAAGAAACCCTCAATGAAGAAGAAGTCATGAGCCAATAAGCCTCAGTCACATAATGTGGGCCCACATCTAGGATGAGGAGGTCCTAGAGTAGTGCGTGGACACTCATAGTGCATGGAAAATATATGATATCCATGTGGAGTACTAATTTGTAGTGTTTCATCGTTAGGGGGTATCATCTTACATTCTCGGTTGTCGAGGATGTCTATTTTTTATGGGACTCCCATTCCATGGGATGGCCCTTCCTGTTCACCCCCAACTACCGGGGGATGAGAGAGTGGGTGACTTGGCATATTTCCACTTCATAGGGCCACACTTGATGTCATGGTTGGTCATGAGGATCGAGGAAATTGAGGACCTCTCAATAGAGTGCATCGCCGCTATGGTGGTGAGTATCTACAAATCCTTTGGGACTTAGTGGATCACATGAGGTTAGTTGAGGATCGTGGAGAGGGTCCTTGATGGGGACCATTTTTCCTAGGGGATTATGCTGCACTCCAGGATGATGGGGAAATTCATCGGTGTCGTACATTTGGCTTTGGTGACTTCGCATTTGGGTCTACTTTGGTGGCATGGTTTCTAGAGAGGGTGCCCCTATTGTGCCCTAGGATTCTACTGGAGCCTGCAGGGCCACGAGAGCTACGACTGGTGTGGTGGGCCCATGTGTTGGCTCGACATGGGGGTGGAGAGGGTAGCCATTACTTCATGACCACGGTGGCACGCGTGTGGCGATAGATGCCACCGGTGATACTGCGGTACCCATACGCCAGTGTGGATTACCAACATGACCCCAAACATGATGTTTCCTCCTGGGGAGCACTGGGATGTTTGAGGTATGTCTTCTTTTTATGTTTCATTATTTTGGTAGAGTATTATATGATTATATATGTATCCATGGATGATAACTCTACCTTTGGTGTTGTTTTGCATATGTGGGAGCCCAAGGCCGAGAGGCGGAGATGGTCGGGGAGTAAACCCGTCGAGGACCAGTATGATTATTGCCAGTAGAGTCGAGGGAGGGGCAGAGGTAGAGATGGGATAATGTTGTTGTTAGACCAACACATGTGCCATAGGAAGAGGCAGAGGTGCTGGTATAGTACCTGCATCACCGCTTTGAGCGAGTGTTTCAGGGTGTACCAAAGGCTATGTGGGCCCACATCTAGGATGAGGAGGTCCGGGAGTAGTGTGTGGGTGTACCTATGGAGTGGCAGACCCTAATTCATCAGGCGGATGTAGCGGGAGAAGCGATGATTGGTCGACTTCCCCCCTAGACCTGGAGGGCCCCTAGCTAGTGGGGCTCCTACAACTAACATAGGACCTTGGGGGGAGCTCTTGGGGCACCATGAGTGTCGGGGTTATGCATATATAGGCTTGAGAGCCCATTTTATATAGGGTAGTTATTGGCCCTTGGTTATGGAAGAAAGACAAAGTATGAACTCTGCAGAAAGCACATTGACTGATATTGGGTTGAGGTGGTCAAAGAAGCAGAAAATAAGGAGCGAAGTAAGGGAAAATGAGTTGTTGAATGAGAAGATCAAGGAAGATATATCAGCAAGGAAGACAGAACATGAGTAACTCAACAAGCCGAAAGAGACACCAATGGATTCTTTGGAGCACCTCGAGGGAAAGAAGGAAAGATAGGCTGGCAAAGCCTTGAAAATGTGGGTCAAGTTGACCTAGGGTTTTAGACCTAGGGTTTTGGGATCTAGGGTTTTGACACCTAGACGTTTGTCATTGTAATGTATAAATAAAGGTGTAGAGGACCTGGGATGGGTTGGTTGTTTGTCATTTTTCGTTCGAAGTTGGTCATTGGGACTTAAGAGAGTGATTATTGTTGATTGTGAGGAGATTATTATGTTGTGAGAATAATTCTATATTGTAAGATCTTCATTTGGGTGAGAATATCAACCCTGCTGCTGGGTGTGCAGGGAGGGGAGAAGGAAGAGAGAGAAAGAGATCTGCAAGCTAAGTGCGCAGATAGAACTGTATGTTTTCATATAATATCAAGAAACATAGTTCTGTGGATGTAGCCCTAGGGAGAGGGTGAACCATGTATATCTTGTTGTTATGTGTGATTTATGTTGTGTTCTTTTGCTTTCTGTTATTATTTTATTACATCATTCTGTTAGATCTGAGACATAGTTTGCACAGTAGGCCTAAAGGAGATAAAGAATAGCTATATCTCTTTGTGTTGTTCCTTTGAATCCCCTTGCATTTCCTATGGTTGTAGACACCTATGTCCTGCAACACCCTATTTCTACTTTAGGTGTGACTGAACCTGATTCGTAGGTGTTGCCGAAAGGGCCAGTGGTTAGGGCTTGTTGGTGCATTGTTAGCGTTGAACCCTGGGTATGCCCCTGTGACAAAAAATGATTTTGTTTCCAGGAACTGAAACTGTGATTGATGGGAACTGAAGAAAAGAGAAATCTCTGTGCATATATTTTCTTTTGCAGTGTGCAATATTCTACTTGACTTGCGAAGCTCTGTGCTAAGAGAAAGAAGCATGATATGAGGAAAGAGGTAGGATATTAAATATTTATGCTATGGTAAAGGTAAGATAAGTGGAAATATTTTCTTCGAAAGTATGGATCTAGGTATGTTTAATAGATTTGGTCCTAGTCTCAAAACTAGGGCACAACTAGAAGAAAGAAGATTCGATATGAATAGATCTGATAGAGATAGTGGAAGATATGTTATTCCTATGTATAGAAAGATGTTTTGGACTAACAAGTGGATGCAGGACCCTAGAAATAATTTTTCAGATTACAGGTCCATCACTGTGATCCCAGTGCACAGTACAAGAAAGGTTGGGGATTGTTTAAGAGAAATAGAGGATTGACACTTTGCTATAGTTGCAGAAGACGAAGACATCTTGCTAAGGAATGCCCTAGTAGAGGTCCTATTTTTCTTTGTTGTAAAGATATTGATCATGAGGTTTTGGATTTCTCTAGAATGATTTCTAAAGTTGAGAAGATGAACTTGAGACAAGAAAACCATGAAGAAGGTCAAGAAACTAAGGATACATTAGAGAATCAGACAAAATCGTAGACTATGTTATTACAACTGAAAGAAACATTGAATGATTATAGAGACATCGGTTTACCATATATCTTAAAAGAAAAGTAGTGCATAGAAACAAGAATAGGAGACTTCGACATAAACTGTGTCTTGGATGAGGAAACATAGGTGAATATTATGACAGAAAGCACTTGGGAAATTTTGGGAAAGCCTGCTATGATTCCTTCATTAGGAGGGATTGGCTTGTTTAAAGGAAAGATGATAACCCTATGTGGAAGACTTAATCATATTACTCATATACCTATGATTTCTCATGGAGCATCGTCTGAAGAAGAATTTGAGGTCATTAAGTTTGTTGAGAACAATGCTCCTTTTTCACTTTTGTTAGGAAAGACCTGGATTAAGAAATATCAGATCCAAAGGAAGGAAGAATAGGAGGCCATTGAATAGAAAAAGAAATAATTAAGGGACTTCATAGCCGAGAAAATAGAGAGACTAGTACAAGAACAAGAGGACAAGTCGAAGCAATTGAGGGCCAATGACTTAGATGTCAAAGTTGAAAGAACATAAGAAAGATTAAAGAATCTATCCATGTAGGAGAAAAGAGAACATACCCCAGAAGTAGTAAGAGAAGATATATTGCATGTGAAACGTTTGAGAGAACATCAATAGTGCGATGTTAATATGCTAAGAGAATATAATAGTACGAATGGAAAGAGGAATCTAGAAACTCAAATTACAGGAAAGAAGGCCGAAATGATGATTAAGAAGAAAGCAAAGTTAGAAAAATTGCAGGAAGCTCCAGAGAGGACTTCGCAGAAGGAAGGCTTGCAGAAATTGAACATTGTCGGAATAGCAGAATAACACAGACTGGCACTTTGCCATTATGAAGGTATATGACCATTGGAGGTGTCTCGACCATTAGAACGATGCTCTAGAATGGATAGAAACACAATTATAGTGGAAACGATCACCATTGGACCATTGGGACTTTGCCATAATGGATGGAACCATATTGATTAAGTCATTTTGATCCATTGGAGGAATCTGTTATGATGTTGTTTATTTAATCCGTCGAATGCCTCACCAGGGACGCTTTTGTAAATTGTGATTATCTGAGCTAATAGAGAACTGATTTCTATCGTGTTGTGCTTTTGAGACCTCACCAATCATTTTCTTACTTTGAGCACCCATTTGCCTACCTGAGATAATTTACCATGAGCATGTATGTCAGGCGAACGTAGAACAGTAGAGAAGTCTGTGGAGGAGATCCTAATAGACCTTATGGATGAGAAGTTCATTTCCGCAGGAGTACAAGCCTTGTCGATGGTTAGATTGCAAGTATATCACTCGACTGCACGTCGATCCAGTCGATCTGGACCATCCCAAACCATGACAAAGAATAGAAGAAAGCACCACAACGACCTGGCGAACACGAAATCATCCCATTGGTCTTGCCCAACTACATCCCGCCTTTGGCTAGCGTGATTAGTCGTGATAGCATCCTGAGATATTTCAAATACACACTCATCACTACGTACCTCCCGAAGGGGATACATGGAGTAGGACCGCAACTAGGACTTATCCTTGATCTTAAGATCAATGACTTTAACCTAGGAGATAGAAAGAATTATGAGATGCTCGCACTGCATAGGTACTTGAAAAAGACAATGGGGAAGAATCTGAAGATAGCCCACCAGTCGAGGATCAAGGAGATTTCGAGGTCCACTATCCTTAATGTTATGAAGATACCCCACTTCAGCAGATGGCAGGAGGTTAACGTGTGTTTTAAACTCCTCCTATCATGCTACCATGGAGGTTATCTCTGGTTGGATAGACGTGTGACTGTGGATCTGATGTTGATCCACATGACCACTAGATTGAGCATGCAGGGACCACACCCTCACTAGTTCTATCTAGGGAAGGCTACAGATCACACCCTGGTGCAGTGAATACAGGAAATGTATGGCGATGTGGAGAAGGGGAAGAGAGGCCTCAAGGTAGCCTCCATCCAATATGGCATAGTGTGCCTATCTTTCCATTTGATCGCTGGTAAGCTCGTCAGGAAGAACCGACCAACGCAAGTCACGGGGTTTGTCATCAACCTCGTTGGGAAGTGCATTGAAGGGATGCAGATGAACTGGGTGAGATACATGGTCAACAAGTTAGAGAAGGAATGTCATGAAGCATAAGACCAAGGATATGAATTCCACTTTAGATGGTTACTCATACTCATAGAATTTTTCTCTTGGGAGATGCCAGAGGGAGCGACATTCCCTGAAGTCGAACCATCTGAACCACTGGATGTGAGGTTCACCACCTTATGGTATTCAAGTGATATGGCGAAGAAGTGGTAGTAGAACGCTGGATTCCACACTTACTACTTACAACTCATGTGAGCCATTTAATCTTTCCCCTGTATGACGCCGAATACACTCCATAGGTTCAAGCCACTTGCGAAGTTCCATGCAGACTAACACTTCATATATATCATCGTTCGTGGGGACAAAAACAAGGAGGAGTTGCAGTCATATTATAAGTTGACTGAGGAAGATATGGAGGAGATAACCAAGGAATGGCCTGCAAAATTCCTTGTACCAGTTGGAGATGCAGAACTCTCTGACCTCGACCTCATCAAAATTCTTGTGGTCACCAGGACTGAGTATGATGGACCGAGTAGTGCTAAGAAGAAGAAGAAAAAGGAATAAGTTCAGGAAATAAACAATGCATCGGAGGAAAATGCGCCTAACTCACCTGGAGGAGGAGGAAGTGAGAAAGTAAATCAAGAAGAGGGAGGAGAAGAATACAAGAAAGAAGAGGACAAAGTGACACCGCTGAATTTTCCCCTTATGGAGGTTGAGACATTGAAGAAAATGAAGGTTTCTCCAAAGAAACCCTTAGCACGAAAGAAGTCATGAGCCAATAAGCCTCAGTCATAGAATGTGCTCATAGTGGATGATATTGATCTCATCATTGCAGTTGTAGTAGATACTTCAGAGGATATTTTGTAGTGAAACAAAGAAAAGAAGGAGACAATGTATGACATAATCCAGGCCAAGCTAAAGGGGGTACAACAAGATCTCTATTTGAGCCATGTAGTGTCTACTGCACCATCATCATCAGAATATGTAGATTTGGGTGATGAGCCCACCCAACTACGCAGAATAGCAGATGTGATAGAGGCTAACCTTCGACGTATACAAGAAGAAAAAGAGCAGGCCACAGAGGCATTGAATATAGAAAAGGAGGAAGCCTTAGAGAAACATCGGGATTTGCAACAGGAGAAACATGACCTTAGAGAAAAGTTTGAAGAGGATAGAGAGCAGATCCAGAAAGAAAAAGAATAGTTTCTCACAGAGAAGTGTTACACGTCAAAATTACTCAGTTGGATAAGTGTCGCATTGTCCCTCTCAATTGTCGTAAGTGTCACATCTTCCCTACAACTTTCACAAGTGTTGCAAGTTGGTTACTAGTGTCGCAAATGATGTTCAGACATGCTGCCATGTCAGCGACACTAAGGAGGCACTTATAACATCTCACATGACTGAGTTGAAGGAGGAGAACTAGTTTACTGAAGACAAATAACTCTTGACACCTGAAACGAACCCTGAAACAAAGGTTTTGAGGGGGAGCGCTCCCCTACTTCAGCTCCAGAAGCGCTAGCGCTCCCCTATCATGTTTCAGGGAGTGTTATAATGCTCCCTAGCCCCCTTTGAAGGAGCACTCCTCATCTTGAGAGCACTGGTGCTTCCCCAAGTCTTTCCAGGGAGCGCTACAGCTCTTTGATGCCCCTTCTAAGGGAGTGCTGCCTAATCTGAGGCAGTAGTTTGCCCGTTGAGGAGAATAAGGGGAGAATATTTCAAGATTAGAAGGTAGTTGTGCTCGAATTCTTGGTTTCATCAAGAGATCCCTGATCTAAGGAGAAGGTTCCCAACTTGTTCTAAGCATAACTCAAGAGGTTAAGCTCCTCTTAACCTATATAAACAGGTTCTATGATGGTGGAAAGGGGGAAGAATTGGATACATGAAACTTATGATCTTGGAGGAAACTCACAGTCAGCCAAAGGAGAGTGATCAGTGAAGCTGCTATTATCCAGATTGTGGAACTTTCAGGCAAGGGTTAGACAAAGAGGACTTGAATAAGCTGTCACATTCGCATCTACGATTGAAGTGGTTGTATCTTGTTTTGTCCGCAGAACTCAGCGAGGAGCAAAGAATTGGAGCACAACTCGGAGCGTGCAGGGACAAACGTCGATAAAAAGGTACTTCTGTCATCCTTCCTTCTCATGTGTTAGTTTAGATAGATTTTAAAGGAAGTCAGTGTCCATGATAAGAACTTTTCTTTCTAGGGTTAAGGTCAAGCTCTAGAGGTGATCTACCTGTCCGCAGGGAGATTTTCCTACAACAGAAATTGGCGACTCCACTGGGGAGATAGCCTCAAATCGAAACCTCTTGTTTGGATTTTTCTCCTCATTGACCTTGTTCTA